>CAUYQG010269084.1:0-20339 GCA_963574415.1 Tarsius wallacei
TTCAAAACAGAGCCACCAACTGAACACTTTTTAACACTCTTGAGTCACAGTCTCACTCTGTCGCCCAGGATGGAGTGCAGTGGCATGTTCCCGGCCACCGCAACCTCGATCTACTGGGTTCCAGCGATCCTTCTGCCTCAGCCTTCCAAGTAGCCAGAACTACAGGCACGCTACCATGCCAGGCTAATTTTTTATTTATTGTAGAGACGAGGTCTTGCCAAGTTGTCCAGGAAGGTTTTGAACCCGTGGGCTCAGGCAATCCACTTGCCTCGGCCCTCCAAAGTGCTGGGATTACAGGCTGAGCCACCGAGCCCAGCCACCTTCCTATTCTTATAACGCCACTCCATTGCTGTGTCTTGCCTTTTAAACTTTTAGATATAGTGTATTAGCTTCCTAATGTGGAAGCTGAGTCTCCTGCTCTCTTTCTACCTCCGTACCCCGCACATTATTCAGATGATTAGGTATTCCCAATTTATGATGCTTTGACTTTATGATGGAGCAAAAACATTACACATTCAGTAGAAACCATAATTCAAGCACCTCTATAGCTATCCTGCTTTTCACCATCAGCACAGTATTCGAATTACATGAGATGATTCAACACTTTACTATAAAATAGGCTTTGTTAGATGGTTTTGCCCAATTGTAGGCTAATAGTGTTCTGAGTACATTTAAGGTAGGCAAGGCTAAGCCATGGTGTTGGATAGGTTGGGTGTATTATACGTATTTTTGATTTACAGTATTTCCAACTTGCCATGGGCTTATCGGGCTGTAATCCCACTCTAAGTCAAGGAGCATCTGTTCTTACATCTTCCCAGTATACCAGTATAGTTATTACATAATTTTGAGTTGTCATTCTTATGACTATAAAAATATTATTAGCAGCAGAGGCATGTAGAATACTATGATTGTGTTTTAGCTTTTCTTGTCCAATTGTCTTTCTTATTTTCTACAGAAAACCACCCTACTGGCTTTCTATGTGACTCTCATGTCTTGTCCCCAACTCAGTAAAAATGCATCAGGCTTCTCAGTATGATCAGAGGCATCAGGTCATCTCTTTGTTTCTTCCCCTTCAGTATTTTCCTTCTGGTGCCAGCTCCCCCTTTTCTAGGCTGTCTACACAGCTATTGCCCAGGACTTCCTGTCACCATCACCCTGGAAATCCCCGTTGCCACTCTTAGGTGTTGAATGCCAGTTTCCTCTTTCTTGGGTTATTATGTCATGCTGGTGGAGCACATCCTCCAGGAGTTTCCTGAAAAAGAAATGGAAGGGCCATTTGTGAAAATCTAGCATGCCTTAAGATATCATTTCACCTTCCAACTTGATATTCTAGATGTGAAGAGAATTACAGATTGGAGACATTTTTCAGCACAATTTTTAAAGGCACTGCTCTTTTGTCGCCTTATATCAAGTGTAAGCAAAAACCTCAAGGAAGTGAAGGAATGGGCCACAGAGGAAAGAACACTCCAGATCATGGCTATCCAGTGCCAAGAATCTGTGGGGGGGCGGGGCAGGAGCAAGTTTGTCACAGGAGGGGAACAGAGGGACCGGGGAAGCTGGGAAAAGGCTTGTGAGGGGAAAGAGGTAAGATGTGGATGGCAAGAGGCAGTTGGTGACCAGATCAAATCATGCTTTGGAGGGTTTTTTGTTTGTTTGTTTTAAAATAAGGATCTGGCCTTTATCCTGAATAAGCTAGGGAGGCAATGAAGGGTTCAGAGCAAAGAAGTATCATGATCTGAATCAGATGTTTAAAAGGTCAAACTAGCCAGGCATGGTGGCTCATGCCTATCATCCCAACATTTTGGGAGGCCGAGGTGAGAAAATTGCCTAAGCCCACGAGTTTGAGACCAGTCTGGGCAACTTGGTGAGACCTCATCTCTACAATAAATCAAAAAATTCTGCCGGGCAGGGTGGCACATGCCTGTGGTTCCAGCTACTTGGAAGGCTGAGGCGGAAGGATTACCTGAGTCCAGCGGGTAGAGGCTGTGGTGGCCGTGAGTGTGCCACTGCACTCCAGCCTGGGCAACAGAGTAAGCCCCCAATTCAAAAATAAATAAATAAATAATAAAGGGTCAAACTGGCTGCTGTGCTAAGAATAGACCGAGTGGGCTAAGGCAGCATGCTGCAGGGAGATCAGTTGGGAGGTGATGGTGGTAAGCCAGGCAAGCGAGAGAGGGTTTGTACCCAGCTATGACCGTCTGGTTAGCGGCACTGAAAGTGTTGAAAAGGTCAGGCGGTGGTTCACACCTGCAATCCCAGCATTTTGGGAGGTGAAGACAAAAGGATTGCCTTAGCCCAGGGGTTCGAGACCAGTCTGAGCAACATAGTGAGATCTCGGCTCTAGAATAAATCAAATAGCCAGGTGTGATGGCATGCCTGTAGTCCCAGCTACTTGAGAGGCTGAGGCGGAAGGATCACCTGAACTCAGCAGGTCGAGGTTTGGGTAGCTGCAATAGTGCACTCCAGCCTGGGTGACAGAGTGAGACTGTGACTCAAGAGTGTTAAAAAGTGTTCAGTTGGTGGCTCTGTTTTGAATATGGACAACAGGACATGCAGATTATGGTCAAGCATATGATGATGATGTGGAATCAAGGAAGAGAAGAGTCTAATATGATACCCATGTTTTAATCCCGAGCAACCGGAAGGAAGGCATTGCTGTTTGCCAAAATGGAAATGTTGATACGAAGAGAAGCTCAGTTTTGGCCATCACAGCTTGAGAAATCTATTAGGCAACTGCAGGGAGAGCCCTAATAGGCAGCTGCTGAGGGGTTTAGCATACAGGATCCTAGTACAAGGGGGAGGGCTCAAAAATGGATTATCTTTTGTGGGGCAGACTCTCACAGCACAGGCTTCCCCCACTAGGTACCCATCGGCATCAGTGTACCAGCTAATGTTGTTGTGTTCGGCTTCAGTGAATTTTTTTTTTTTTTAATTCTTTCAACGCATTTGCTTATTTCATGATGGGTAATTTATGAGTGCACCTGCCCGCACCACACTGAGTGTTCAGCAGTTGTGACCCAAAACGGCATGACTCCTGGGCCCACCTTCGCTATTCACCAGATCTCCCCCCAAGCAAGTTTTTTTGTCTGTTTGTTTCCTCAGATGAAAAAAGTCCTCAAAGGGAAATGTTTTCCTGATATGGAAGGAGTAAACAAAAAACTGCAGAAGCACTAAAAGTCACCAAAATTGATGAGTTCAAAAACTGTTTTGAGCAGTGGAACAAATGCCTCGATAGGTATATCGTATCAAACGAAGAGTACTTTAAAGGTTACAGAAGTTTAAACATGTACGAATAAATACACAATTTTTTATAAACAAGTTTGTTTTGGGGGGCTGCTTTATATACAAGAACTACTAGGGACCCTAGTATATAGGAGTCTGGAGTTAAGGGGGGAGTTCTAGGCTAGAATATAAGCTTTGAAGTCCTCAGCATCTGAATAATGACAACATTGGTGAGACAAGCAAAGGGGTAAATGAATATAGAAACAAGAAGAGGTCTGAGGACTGAGGTCTGAGTCGTGTCAACACACGAAAGATCAGGGAGCAGTGGAAGAATTCACAAAGGAGACTGAGAAGGAGTAGCCAGGGAGGCAGAAAGAAAACCAAAAGATAGTTTTAAGAAAAGGGAGGGGATGATCAATTGCGGACTGGTCAAGATAAGAACGGAGATTGAACAGCATAGAGATCATCAGTGACACGGATTAGCTCCGGCTGTCAAGAGTAAAACTATGATTAGAGTGGATTCAAGAGGAAGTGGAGGAGTAACCTTAAAGACAGTAAAATGGTCTTGCCCTGAAGGGAAGCAGAGATAGAATATAAGGAAAAGGTTCTCATTCTTTGCATGGAAGATAGTATACTGAGAGAAAAAAACTGAAGAAAAGAGGGGAGACAAGGGACAGTGACAGTTGCTGGAACTTGCACATGAAGGTATGAAACTGAGACTGCAAGAGGAGGGATTGTCTTGGCTCTGAGGATGGACGAATGTATACTGTAACAAGCAGAGTACACAAACAAGTATAAGTGAATGTGGTGGCAGAAATTTGCAGGGGTGTTTTTCAGGCTGCTTTCATTTTCTTAGTGAATTAGGAAGTAAAGCGCATTAACTTTTATTCCTCTGTTTGTTTATTTATTGAGGCAAGATCTCACTCAGCCTTGACCTCCTGGGCTCTGGTGATTCTTCTGTATCAGCCTCCTGAGCAGCTGGGACTACAGGCACACGCCACCACGTCTGGCTAATTTTTTAAGTGTTTGTAGAGAGGTTGTCTCGCTATGTTGCCTAGGCTGGTCTCAAGTTCCTGGGCTCAAGTAATCCTCCCACCTCAGTCTCCCAAATTCCTAGGATTGACAGGGGTGAGCCACTGAGCCCAGCCCACATTAACATTAAATGAAGGTGAGAGAGGCAATATTATAAAAGAGATGCAAAATAGTTATTTAGGAGAGTGGGGAAGGAAATAAACTAGGAGAATGGGACGGTGAATAGAATAGGAAAATGTAGTAGGACTGCTGATCAGCACAAAAGAGGAGTGATAATGAGATTAAAACAGGACTGCTTGGTGTGGATGTGGATTTTCCTCTGGCTGTGTTAAGCCTAATGCATGTGCAAGCATAACGCGTGGAAAGTTGGATTAAACCAGGATTGGGTCCTTATCAAGAAAATACAATGAAAGGAGAGAAGAGCTGGATTGCTGAGAGTATATGCAAAAACAAAATGTTTCTAATGATGGCCATAAAATCTAAGCAGGGTAAGGATATGAGGTGAATAGGGACAGTGAAAAGATTAACTGATTTTTTTGGCCCGAAGGAGCAAAAATAGTTTAGGATTTGGAATGATAGTGATCACAAACTAGAAAAATAGGCGGTTGTGGTCAGAAAGTGAGAAGCTTGTTGAGATTATCAAGTTAATATCAAGGCCATTATTGGTATCGATAAGACCTGAGCAATGGGAATAAGTTGGCTTACAAAAGATGGTGGAAACTGATTAAATAATTAAAGGAAATGAAGGCAAGAAGCGAAGAGGATATTGAGTTGCCAAGAATTCTATGGGAGCAGTAATATTGGAGAGAGTGATACAAACTGGGAACTGGTCTTAGTTCATTCGTTGTGCTTGTGCTCATGGGACTATCAATCTGGGCGCTTTTATCCTTCCATTCTGGAAAAGTTTTTGCATAACTTCTTTTGTTATTTCTCCCCTCTGTCTTCTACATTTTCTCTTTCTTGATGTCCCATCAGCCAGTGATGTCTCCTATTTAATTATTTAATTTACTTGACTTTTCTATGTTTCCATTTCTTTGTCCTCTTGCTTAATTTCATGAAGACTTATCTTCCAAACCTTTTTTGAATCTATTATTTCTGTTACCCTGCTTTTATCTTCCAAGAAGTATTTCTTAGTCTCCAAGTGTTCCTTTTTTCATGTAACCACATGTTCTTATTTTGTGGATGCAACATTTTATCTTATGTTTCTGAGTTCTTTAATTATAGGCTGGTTTAAATGTTCTTTTCATGGCATTGTCTTTGTTACTCCAAGTTACCTTTGTTCATTTGTTTGTTTGTTTTAATCTCTATGTTTTATATTGGAGACTTTCCTCGCATGTCTGGTGATACTTGACTATTTGTTCATATTTAAGAGTGAGGCACTTAAGAAGCTGATGGAAAGCTCTGTGTGTATTTGCTGTATTTGTCAGTTGCTGCTATTTACTGTAGAGCAATCCGTCAGGCACCTTGTCATTTCACTGGGAGACTTCTAAATGTCAGTATGTAAGTCTTTTCTCCAGCCAGTTGGCTTCATCAGAGGGAATCTTCCAATCCTGTCTCTAGAGAATAAAAATCTAGCTGCCAGTACCCTAACATGATATCCAAGTGAGGGAAGGGGGATGTGAGTCTCACTAGTTAGTATATGGAATGTAATATCCTTCTTTTTCAGCCTTACTCCCATCATCTACCAAACATAGAGTATTAGTCTGTTTTGTGTTGCTATAAAGAAACACCGGAGGCTGGGTAATTTATAAAGAAGAAAGGTTAATTTTGACTCACAGTTCTGCATGGTGTTGGCATCTGCTTGGCTTCTGGTGAGGCCCCAGGAAGCTTTTATACATGGCGGAAGGCAAGGGAAACCGGCATGTCACATGGCCAGAATGGGAGAGACAGAGAGAGAGAGAGAGAGAGAGAGAGAGAGAGAGAGAGAGAAGGAGGTAGTGCCAACCTCCTTCAAACAACCAATTCTCACATGAACTATCAGAGTGAGAGCTCACTTATCGACAAGTCATTCATGAGGGATCTGCCCCCATGATCCACCCATCTCCCAGTAAGTACCGCCTCCAACATCGGAGATTACATTTCAGCTGAGATTCAGAGGGAACAAATATCCCAACTATATTATACAGTATCATTGAGTCTAAAGACTCCCGATTCCATTTCCCCAGAAATTAAGCCTTCTGTTGCCTGCTGGGCTGGTAATACACAGAAGAGGAGTGGACTCTGAGGGTCCATCACCAGTCCCTTTTGTTCAGCCCTACCTTGCATCCCTTCCTACAGGGGTAACAATGATTTATGGCTTCTCAGTCTTTCCAGGGCTTTCCAGTAGGGATTCATTTGCTTTTGATAGTTTCTACAACAAAGCAAACTTTCTTGCTGCTCTGTTAACTTTGTTAGCACTCATCCGTCTGCCTTCTGTCTTCCCACATTCTGTGGCTAGCTCTTGTCTGCTGTTGCCTCTTCTGTTCGTTTTATCCTTCCAGGTTTTATGAGATTGTTTTTATTCCTTTTCAGTCATTTTAGAGAGGCTTCGGGATGGAGTCGTGATAAGCGCATGTGTTCGGTCCACAGTGTTTAACAAGGACTTCTTCCTGATTTTTTCTATGATTTACTACTGAAAAGTAGGTAGCTGACCGTCTTGATACCCTGCCGCATATCCCTATGACCCACTCTAAGTTGACCTGCAGCAACAGCAAACATTTCCTAAGCATACTGATAGCTTCCTAACTCAAACACCTGCCTGGTTCTGCTTTTCTGACTGAGGACTTTCTCCAGGACCACAAGAGCTTACTCAGACAAGGTATCCTGGAATTGCTGGGGACTGAACACCCCTCAACCCATGAAGAATGGGAAGCAGTGGATTAATAGCCAACTGTCCCATCCTTGGTGGGACTATTGTAAAGAATTCTGCTTGATTTCTCAGAGGTCCCAAATGGGAATGAGCCCAAGCTGTCCACAGTAATAACCCTTAATAATCCATTCATCAGTTAGATTTTCTATTTTGCCTCTCCCAATTTCCACACTCTCTCACTTGTTCTCTCTGGGCTCCTCTCCAAAATAAACTCCTCGTATCCAACGCCTTATCTCAAGCTCTCATTTTAGAGAAACTCAAGCTAGACAACTAGTACCAAAAGTGACCCTAGGATGTGATATGGAGGCCATAGAAGCCCGATTGGTGGTGGCAGATAAGGTGGTGATAAACCCTGGCACTTTGAAGAATCACAACGACTGACCCAAACTTCCACCCATTTTGTACCTGGATGAGGCAAGGTGAAAGGAAAAACCTGGGCCAGGCGCAGTGGCTCAGCCTGTAATCCCAGCAATTTGGGAGGCCGAGGTGAGAGGATTGCCTGAGCCCGGGGGTTTGAGATCAGCCTGGGCAACTTGGTAAGACTTCATCTCAAAAATAAATCACAAAAAAGATAGCCAGGTGTGGTGGCATGCGTCTGTAGTTTCAGCTACTTGGTAGGCTGAGGTGGAAGGATCACCTGAGCCTAGCAGGTCAAGGCTGTGGTGCTGTGAGCATGCTACTGCACCCCAGCCTGGGCAACACGAGTGAGACTCCAACTCAAAAAAAAAAAAGAAAAAAAGGAGAAGCTTGGCTTATGTAGTCATGCTAATGCCTGAAAGACATAGGGTTGCAGCTATCACAGGAATTGGAGAGTTGTCTGGTTTTTGTTAACTACTCTAGAAGAATTGGGAAAAGAGAAAGATAGGTTTACATTATCCAACTATTCATTCAGAACATGGAGCTAGAAGGTTCCATGGAAGCATCTAAAGAGATCTCCATTTCCATGGCTAGAAAAGACAGCAAAACAGGAAAAAACATTAGGCAGGCAGCATCCTCTCTTTAGCAGGCATCACTGAAACTCTTCAAAATGGCATACAAAAAGATGGCGTATAAGCGAGAAGGCTCTGGAAGTTCTGGCACCAGGGAACAAAAGGAAGAGAATCAGCAATGTAGCAGTAAACTCTGGAGCTGAAAGAACAACATATGAAGCTTGGGAGTGAAGGGACCTCCTGAGCAGAAATGGACAAACCAGGTTTTTATTGTTGTTTTACAGTATTGTATATATTTCTGTAAATGCAACAACTGTTAGTTAAGAATCACTTAATGGGTGATAATTCCAACAGTACAAAAGTTCACAATGTCCTATGTCCCTAGTCTGTCATAATTTTTCAGCTGCATGCCAAAGGAGTAGGATGAGTTATTGATCATTATAAAGATCTGACATTGAAAAAAAAAAAAAAAGAGATCCTAATTTCCCAACCAGAGTGCAGATTGTTCTGAAAAATCAGGATCTGGGGTTAACTATAAGGGTAACAGAACTACAAAGTAGATTGACGGCACAGTCCAGGCAGGCCTCTGAGGCAAAAGTCAAAGCCCTGGTGGAAGGAAATGGGTCCTGAGAACCACTGAGATGCAGGCATCTGGCTAGATGTGCTGGAGAACTTTGAAGCCCTGGATTCCCTGAAACTTTCAGGCTAGTAGGAGTATCTTCCTACCATTAGACAAAGAGAACAGTTTCCCATTGCCTAGAGACTCTGCACAGTTCTCCTCTGAAGCAGATGTCTCACAGATTCTGCTTGTCTGCCTCAGGGTCTGCCACAAACTGCCCTCACTGTCTCCATTCCAAACATTAGGGACAGGTCTCAGCATAGGCTGAGCAGGTGGCACAGTTCTTGATATGAGGAATGGGATGGATTGTATTTTCTGAAGATGGCTGCAACAATGTCCCTCGTCCCAATTGCTCTTCTATCATGCAGCCTTGCCATCCCCCTACCAAGAGAGAGAGACTCATCTCCCTCCCCTTGAATCGGGGCTGGACTTTACTTGTTTTAACCAATAGTATACAGATGAGACGCTGTGTGGTTCCTAAGACCGGATCATAAAAGCAGATGCAGCTTCTGCCTTGTTCATGGGGACATGTGACTTCGTAGCTTTAGCTACCATTTAAGAAGACCACCTACCCTGAGGACATGGTGCTGTAAAAATCCAAGCCACCTGAAGAACAAATAAGCTGGTGACTTCAGCAAGATACTTCATGCCAACTGTGAAGGTGTATTTCTATCTTCCTCTTGGGAATGCAAACTTCTTTTGCAACAGTCTCAACCCAAATGCCAAAGGCTGTTGCTTTGGTGAGTGCGATCTTTTTATCATTCACTACGTGGTTCTAGGAATATGTTAATGCTCCTCCTTTCTGTTACAATACAGTCTGCAGGGACCTCGATCATCTTGACATTTTACAAAACATCATCTTAGCCCATTATATTAGAGACAGAATGATAATTGGACTTGGTTTTAGGAAGGAGCAAGGATGCTGGCTTTAAATACTTCATGCAGGGGGGATGAGAGATGACACTCTGCAAAGTTTCTGAGGCCTGGTCCACCAGGGAATATTTTAGGGGTATGTTGAAACATCCTATCTGAAAGAATATAGTACATTTACCAACAGTAAGAAAGAGGCACAGTGTTTGGTGAGCTGCTTTGAATTCTTAAGGCTAATAATAATAATAATAATAATACCATTCTTGAGAATACTGCTCTGATCCATTCATCAGTAGAATATTGGTTTTAAAGGGACTGAGAGAGTATCTGAATATCCTCTTCAACTTACCTAAGGCATTAGCATGGCTGGGTTGTTGTCCTCAGGGATGCAGCAGGTATGCTGAACTACGTGATCACTATTTGTGTTTTTTCCCCCAGGATCTAGAAGACACAGGAATGGTAATTAAAGGATGCAGATAGGATTGACTTGTGGCACTCCCAATGACCCATTAATGGAAATTGGGGTGGGGGTTATAGATACATGGGATGCAAGTAAGGATAAACTATACAAGTAGGCTGCATAAAAGTGAAGTATGGGCCTTCAACTGGCCCTCACTTTACCTGGTAAAAGACCAGGTACCCTTTGTGTTGTTATGTGTCCCTCCTCTCTCCTTCCCTCCCCTGGCAATGCCCAGTGACTTCCAATCCCTCCGTTGTGCTAATGTGATTAATGTCTAGGTCCCACTTATAAGTGAGAACATGCAAGTAAGAAATTGTGTTTTTTAATCCTTATAACTTTAGGCAATTCCTGATGAAAAGCCTTGGTCTCAGGTGTTGTGTGTAGAGAGAAGGACATTTCCACAGGGGTACAGTGAAGCTTCCACTGCATCTCTAACAATGACTGCCACCTGAGGAGTTGGGGGTCTTTCACGCTGATAGATCAGCAGGCAAAAATGGGAGTCTCCACATTGGCAGGGATAACTGACTTTGTCTTAAAGAGTCAGAGTTGCTGCTACATAATGGGTCCAGGGAGGAAGATGTCTAGAACTTGGAGGATTCATGGGGACATTCCGCAGTGCTTCTATGCCTGGCGATGATAACAGAAGGGCGATGGAAGCAGCTACAGCCCAACAAGGACAAGGGAGTCAAGGCTCAACTGCTCAGAGATGAAGGTCCGTCATGCACTGAGCAAGTAACTTGGATCAGTGACAATGCTGGCCAAGCATACAGGAACTCTAGAAGAGGTGGTAGAGGAGAGAGATGATGGGGATAGCCTTGGGACCAGCTGCAGTAGTAAAGAATGTGACTTGCTACACCTATTCTGATATTTTCAGTCAATTTTTTTTGGATATTGCAGCCAACAACCACCCTGAAATGTCAGTAACAGAGCAAACTCAAGATGGGTGTGAGAGAATCTGATCAGAGCAAGGAGTGAGCATGGTGGTCACTATGGACACCTTCCTCATGGCCCCTGGTCCACCGTTTGTTCCCCTGCAGCTGCCAAACATGTCTACACATATTGATGGCTTCCTACCTCAAGTGCCATAAGTCTCTGCTTCTCTGCTAAGGCCCTTCTCAGTCCCCAAGTACCAGTGCTGGGGGCTTAATGCCTCCAAAGTCAACCAAGGAGGTCCAGCTTCCCTAACCCTCAGTGGATTCATTCTGAGACATATTCTTGATGGTTTCTCAGAGTATGCCCAGGGGAGGGGAACCCCAGTTGTTCAGTAAAGTGAAAACTGTTTATTAATGCACCCTTTTTAAAACTTTATTCCTTTCCTTCTCTCCTTCTCTCCTTTTCCCTACTCCATCCCATGAGCTTCCTGGAATCACCAATAAACCATCTGCAATCAAATCCTTATTGAGGTCTGCATTTTTGAGGAACCTAAATGAAGATGGGAAGCTTTCATTTTAAGTTTGTCTATCTATATTTATTTATCATTTGCTACACACATTGCCAATAATTTTGTTGAGAAAAGTAATACAAGTTGATAGGCCTAAATAATACACATTTGTCGTAATACCTCTTGTAAAAATGTGAAGAACAATTTTGGAAAGTTATTTTCACTAGTTTATAAAAGATGAAGAAATTGAACTTTGAAAAAAAATGCAGTAATAGATACTAATACCATACAAAGAGGAACATCTCAATAACCATAAAAATGGTTGACAGGGCTGTCAACTATCCAAAGATTATTTTTGAAATGACTGTCATTGGCCGACTACTATGATTAATGAAATCAACACTTTCACGATGCTGGCAAAACAAACGTTGTAAGTCAAATTTAACTGGTATACTTTTCCCTTTAAAATTGTTGAGCTGTCCAGTTTACTCAGGAACCACCCCTTCCCAAGCCCCCCCCCACAAACGGTATTTTTCATTTTACAGAATAATTTTCACATATACAAATATACACACACACTTGCATTCAGACACACACGCATCTTTTCCTATTCTAAATATTTGTAAAGTGTAGTTCTACAGACGCATACACTTTGACTTTGGTAATGCATGCAGTATTCCCTTTGGAATGTAGCTTTCAAAGGAATTCACGCTGGGGGCAAGGATATAGTAGTCCTTCCTTTATCTCCTGCACATATTAGGAAACTCTCCAGGAGTGCTATTATTAAGCCAGATTTAGAAGGGTCTCCAAATTCACAGAGAGGGAAACGTCAGCATCATCCTGAAAAAGCCAGAGAGTCGTCAAACATCGGGACTAAGCAGGCTTTGCTCATTTTAAGCCCTATATATATTTGTTGAATAAATTCTATTTTATTTGTTTCTACTTTTGCGGAATGTTAATTTGTGAAAGCCAGCGATGTCCCGATTCTTTCTTCCCGTAGGCCTATTGAATGCCCCAAAGCACTCCTTAGCCTATTTGTCCCATAGGCAGGCATGGTTGAACCTTGATTGTTTTTGCCTCCTTTTCTCCCTTTCAACCATACAGCTCCAGTGTGAACTCATTTTAGTTCCCAATCCCTCTGTTCCTGCCACAGGAGCAAGAATGTGGCTAATTACCACGCATCACACACTGTCTGTAGCGACTGCTTCAAGAGGTGGTGAAAGCCCCACCCTCAGAGGCCTTCTCCAGGGTTTGAAGTGGAGCTCTGCAGGGAGGGAGAGCTCACTCCTGTCTCCCGAGGATGCCTGGAGATAGCAAGTACCTCTATCCCACGGAGAAAGCTGGTATGAAAGAAGAAAGCCTGAACTGACTCGGATACAGAAAGGCAAACATTGCATATTCTCGCTCATAGGCAGAAGCTACATGGTTACAAAGATGGAAATAATAGACACTGGGGACCCCAAGAAGGGGGGAGGTAAGGAGGAGAGCTAGGGGGTACAATTAGAAATTACCTAGGGGGTACAATGTTCACTATCTGGGGAATGGGTCACCTGAGACCGGATCCCCGCCATTACACAATGTGTCCATGTAACGAACATGCATGTATACCCCTGAATCTAAAGGAGGAGGAGGAAGAGGAAGAGGAGGAGGCCACCAAATTGCAGAGACACATGACACCAAGTGTCAAGTCCTCAGTTCTGGTGCACTGGATCCTCACTACCCAACTCCCCACCCCTCCCTAGTTAGTGTCTTGGGGCTTAGTCGTGCCCTCCTCCGTCTTCCTGGGATCTCCTCTTGTATCTTTCCCATTATTCCACTGTGTTGGTTTTCTGCTATTTTTAGCCAAGAGCTCTGATTAATGTACTGCATTTACTTTTTTGTTGTTTCATCAAATGGTTATAAAAATCACCTGCTTAATTAGGCAAAACGAGCTCTTGTTTTTCCTTTTTGATAGCTCAGAAGTTGACGTCTAAGGTATCTTAAGTTAAGATGGTGTCTTACCTGGGATTGTTTTCACCTGTTGGTCTTTTTGCCCAGTCCCACCCAGGTCAGGAATTAACAAAAGCTGCTGGCTACAGCATGCAGAGGTAGGTGGGCACTAGAGCTAAGGTGCAGTATGGAACACAGATTGCTGAATTATCAAGGTTACCAAATCCAAGGCCTGTTGGTATTCTCAGGAGCACCTGAACAAATCCTAGGACTACCCTCATTGTCTGACCACAATGGCAAAAACAAGAGAGCTCAGCAAACATCTCTTATCTACAGCAGACTGACAATTATTTTTATTTTTTATTTTTTTTTGGACTCAGGGTCTCACTCTGTTGCCCAGACTGAAGTGCAGTGGCATAATTACAGCTCACCACAGCCTCCACTTCCCGGGCTCAGGTGATCCTTCTGCCTCAGCCTCCAGAGTAACTGTGACTACAGACCATGCCATCACAACTGGCCAATTTTTTGATATTTTTGTAGAGAGGAGGACTCGCTGCAGTCTCGAACTCCTAGACTCAGACAATCCTCCTGCCTTGGCCTCCACAATGCTGGCCTGACAGGCGTGAGCTACCACACCTGGCCATCAGATTGACAATTCTTAAAACTATTTTTTGTTACAATTCTTAAGACTTGCTTTAACGTTGGTTTCAGGGGCTTTGTTTTATATTTCACCAAGTGCTCCCCCTGTTTTTCATTCACGTAGAGCCATTTTGCAGATGCATGAACCTCAACTGTTTGGGGTTTAACTGTTCAAAATGTAGATTTAAAAGAGGTAGTATCTGATTGGGTCTTTGCCGGGTCACATGATCATCTTTCACTAGGAAACGTGCAGGGCACACCCCAAAACATTATCTGTTGGGAAGTGGTAATTATCTAAGGGAAGTAAGATGTTGTGGATAAGAGGAAAGGGTACTAAGCAGTAAAATAACCACAAATGCCCATTACAGAGAGTTTCTAAGCTGAACACAGATATTAGCTGCTTTCTAAAATACCACATTCACCTGTAACGTGCAAACAGGTGAGACTATTTCTCTTGAACGTCTCACCATAATCTTTCACTTCACTTATCCTTAGGCAGGATTCTTGGGATTTTTTTTCTCTTTTTTTTTTACAGCAAAAAACACATTTTCTCAAAATTTCAAAGGGAAGCCTTCCTTTAAAACATTACTTTACTAGATCTATCTTGTCTAACATGGAAAGATATGCATTATACACTGTTAATTGAAAACAAGCAAAGTGCAGAATGGTATAAAATCTCATTTCAATAAAATGTTTTAAAATATAAACATAACGATACAGGGTGCTTAAAAAATGTATACACATTTTAAGAGACGTTTGCCACTATCAGAAGTGTCTGGACACTTATGGTAACCACTTTGAGCACCTCTTGTAATTGCTGAAGTCAAATGTGGCTTATATTCATCTTACTGAGTATTACAATTTTAATAGTTTTTCCTTTCTTAAAATGTGTATACACATTTTAGTACCCTCTGTATACCCGAATATGTACCAAAAGCAGCATATATGGATATACACCAAACATGAAATTGTGGTGTGATAGGCGAATAATGGCCTCCAAATATATCTGCATCTTAATCCCTGGAACCTTTGAATATGTGCTACCTTATGTGGTAAAAGGAACTTTGCAGATATGGTTTAAGGAAGGACCTTGAGATGGGAAATTTAGCCTGCATCATCCAGGTGGGCCCAATGTAATCACAAGGATTCTCATAAGCAAAAAAGGAAGGCAGAAGAGTCTATCCCAGAGTAACGTAGCAGAAGAAAGACTCGATCACAATTGCCAACTTCAAAGAGGGAAGGAAGCCACAAGCCCAGGAACACAGGCAGTCTTAGATGCTGGAGAAGGCGGATTCTCCCTTAGTGATTCCAGAAAGGAATTCATACCTGCCATCACCTTGGTTTTAGTCCTGCAAGACCAATTTCAAATTTCTGACCTGTAGGACTGTAAGATAATAAATTTGCTGTGTGTTGTTTTTTGAAGCCACTTAGTTTGTGGTAGTTTTGTGTTAGAGCACCAATGGAAAACTGTTGCAAATCTTTACACTTGGGAAGCGGGTTTTTGGGGGAGGGAAGCAGGAGAGGAGCTCAAGGGATCTTAGTATTTTCCAAACTGGGAATTTATGCAAGAACGTATTATGTGTATACTAAACACTAATATATATTCTTTGATGCTACCGTACAAATAGGTGGTTTGAGAATTCATTTTCAGAAGACTTTACTGAATTTGCTGAAAATATCAATTTCCTTATGAGGGAGGATTTACGGCTTATTGTTCACAGATTTTTAAAAAATTCACATGTAGATTAAGAAATGTCTCTAGCTGTATTGATTTGTATATGTAGCTGTATGTATGTGCGTACATATATTTATTTACTTGACCAGGATCAAGATTTATTTTTTTCTCCTATAATTTGAAGACCAGAGGTCCAGAGGAAAGAGACCCAGGACTTGTGAAAGGCTACAGAGTTATTTTCTCAGTGTCCTTCTAACTCTCTGTTCAAACCCATCTGGACACATGGCTTTCATTATCAAAGTTGCCTCATGGCTGCAAGATGGCTGCAGGAGCTCCAGCCTGTGTTTTGGGCAAGAAGAATAAGAAAGAATAGGTGCAAAAGAGCACATTCCAGTTCTTTTTAAAGAAGTCAGCCCTTTTAAAGGAACATTTTAAATTATCATTGACAATCATCTAATCACATAGCCACCTACGTCTATAAAAGAGGCTAGGAAACATAGATTTTCAGCAGAGTATATTGCCATCCCACCCCTCCCCCCCAAAAAGAAATCAGAATTATCTTAGTGAAGAAGAAGGGGAGAAATTGATTTGGGGTAAACAGCTAGTGGCCTTTGTACAGGCTTCGGTGACAACCAAATTATAAAGCAGGGGCCTTTGAAACTATGTCCTTAAAGATTAACATTATGCCATAATGAACAGTACTTGACTGTCCAAGGTAATAAAAATAGATGTACCATAAACATTTTATTACCCTTCAATGCTAACCTATTTAAAAAAAAGGCAGGGAGCCGGGCTCATTGGCTCAGCCTGTAATCCCAGCACTTTGGAAGGCCGAGGCGAGAAGATTGCCTGAACCCGCAGGTTCGAGACTAGCCCGGGCAACTTGGTGAGATCTCATCTCTACAATAAACCAAAAATTAGCCGGACGTGGTAGCACACACCTTAGTCCTGGCTCCTTGGAAGGCTGAGGGCACTCCAACCTGGGCAACAGAGTGATACTCCAACTCAAAAAAAAAAAGAGGCTCGGCACAGTGGCTCACACCTGTAATCCCAGCACTTTGGAAGACCAAGGTTGGGGAATCACTTAAGCCTAGGAGTGTGAGGCCAGCCTGGGTAGCGTAGTGAGACCCTGTCTCTACAAAAAATACAAAAAAAAAAAAATTAATCAAGCATGGTGGTGCTTGTAGTCCCAGCTACTTGGAGGCTGAGACCAGAGGATCACTTCAGCCCAGGAGGTCGAGGCAGCAGCGAGCCATGATTAAGCCACTGCATTCTACCCTGGATAACAAAGTAAAATCCTGACTCAAAAAAAAAAAAAAAAATTAGTGAGAGAGAACAGCAATAAGAATTTAAAGCCTAAAAACAATCAGTGTCAGTTTGAAATGGTTTGTAGGACAACTCAGTAAATTTAGTGTTTTTTTTTTAAAGTCCTAGTTTAAGATGAACTTCAGAAAGGATATAAACTACCCCTGTCTTTGAAACTGTATGCATAATTTATGTGGTTGAGCATTTTTCTGATTAGATTTCACATAGATTCCTCAAAGGAGTAGGTGACCCCCCAAAAAGGTTAATAACACGTATTTGGGTGTTGTGCCCGTTTGGCAAATGTCAAACAACTAATCTAACTGAACTCAGTATGCAATTAGGAGTTTGGGTGTCATCGAATATTCTCAGGCCAACAGAAATTCAAGGATGTGACGTGGCCTCTTGGCATTAAGAAAGTCGAGGGTGCAGCCAGAGTCCAGGGACCGGTCAAAGACACATGGTAAACAGCAAAACGCAGAGGCTTTGGGCCTTTGAAGGAGTGGGAACAAACCTTGTGTGTCGGCAAGCCCCCACAGACCCAGCCGCGGGCTGTCCTTGGAGTAAGGGAAATCCTAGAGAGGGCAGTGTTTCATTTTGAGTCTGAGAAGTAAGAAAAGAACAACATGAGCCATCTGTTTTGACATATCTATCAACACAGATATTTGGCATTTAGTATTAAGCTGTTTCTCAATCTTCTAATTCTGATTTTAAACATTTAAAAAATTGTATCTTGAAAAGAAGGGAAATCCGCATTGAAAATATTCACTAAGTGGATCAACAGAGGTGCCATCGCTAGGTAGAGATTCTGATGATGAACAAACAGGGCCCTTGTGTCCTGTGCAACGCTATTGACGGGGAAAGGGGGCTTCTAATCTGTCAATCTCACGAATCTACCAATTCAGGTTTAAAAGGACTTAAGGAGGCTTGAGGCATAGGACAGAGGGAATCTGATTATTTTGTCAAAAGGTGGTGTCGTTGCAACAAGTTTATCTGGCTTTGTAGATACCTGGGATTTTATTTTCCTGGAAAAAAAAAAGTGTCACTTTAGGGTTCCAACCCGGGGTGTCCAGCCCCTCCTGCTGTCCTCTGCCCCTCTGTGGGAGAATAGTCTCGAGTTCGAAGTCAGGTGTGAATGTGCACCTTGCAGGATTCTCCCCATCATCACTGGGGTGTGACAATATTAGAACATTTTTAAAATTGTTTATTGAAAAGGGAGATCAGCACTGAAAATATTCACTAAGTGGATCCACAGAGGTGCCATCGCTACGTAGAGATTTCAGTGACAGATTTCAGTGTCCACTTACTGGAGGGGACACTTCTCGGGGGGGTACAGGAGCTTCACAGCTTGGAGGTGTTGACTGTGGTGTCCCCACTCTTTCTGCTCCTCCAACGTATCGCAACAGATGGCCATTTGTTTACGCCAGGTTAAGTGGATTTCTAGATCACGGTATCTCATTTATGTAAACAAACCCTCACGAAATATACAAATGACTTTAAGAGATTACAGGAAATTGAGAAAACATCTTCTGATTAAAGATCTTACTAAAGCAAGCAACATCAAACGGGACAATGGCAGAGCTGACCTTTGGGTGCTGGACAAGGTCTCTTCAGACACTTACAAAACAATGACCGTCTAATTAGATCTAACAGGAAGCTGCTCTCCCCCAACTTAAAATGTCAAGAAGACTATCAGAAATAGGGAAGTGTATCTATGATCATACACCTAAATTTCATTTTAGGGGTGTTTTATACTGTGTCTGTGAAACGGCTTTTGCAATGATGACAGCCATTAAAACCAATGACAAAGCAAACTGAACTAAAGAGCAGGCCTTTAAATCACTGCACCACAAATGTAAAATCACCATTTTTAAAAGTAACGAAACACATTCAACCATAGTGCACTGGTTAAAAACAGCGTTTTTAAGAAAAAACAAATGTATGTTATGAAAAAACATTAATACATATTTTCAGATAGTATTTATTTCAAATTTAGCTCATCCTTTAAGAATATCTTTTTTTTTTTTTTTTGAATTGGAGTCTTACTCTGTCGCCCAGGCTGGAATGTAGTGGCATGCTTATGGCCACCCCAGCATCGACATAATGGGCTCAGGCGATCCTTCCACCTCAGCCTTCCAAGTAGCCGAAACTACAGACGCATGCTACCATGCCCGGCTAATTTTTTGATATATTGTAGAGATGAGGGCTCACCAAGTTGCCCAGGCTGGTCTCGAACCCCTGGGCTCAGGCAATCCTCTCACCTCGTTCTCCCAAAGTAAGCGTATTTATTTTGTGTATGTTTGGGGTGTATAATATATTGATTGATACAGGGATACGTGTATAGAACAAAGTATACACATACCTATTTGGCAGTTGCTACTCAAATTTTATTTACCATTGGCTTATAAAATCACAAATGTTTAGAAACTACTGCTAAAGATAATGCTGGGTGGTAGTGATTTAGGCATTAAATAATCTGATCCTTGTCGATTTGGTAATCCTCTTGGATGACTTAATGCTTTAACCCAATTAAAATATTATCTTTCTTTCTTCAAGCTCTCACAACAGTGTGACTTGAAAATGAATGTTCTGCAACTTTTACTAGTTACACATCACTGTCTTCTTGCATTATAATTATTTGAGTAAATGTGTGGTTCTCCCTGGGGACTTGAGGAAAAGCTTGCTGAGGGCAGGAACAGGATTTAAGTTACTGTCTGCTTCATTATTTATTCCCATAGAGCTTAGACCTAGGAGATGCTCAACAAACATATATTTGGAAGTTTAGAGACAGTGAATATGTGTCTAGAAGTCCTCTGAGACAGATGAGCACCATGGGAAATTTCATTATTTGGCAAAGCACTAAGATCAGTCACTCAGCACTGTATCTTACCCAGAGTGAGTACTCTGCATAGGACATGACTTTTCTTATCTTTGGATCTTACAGGTTATTGATTACTCAAAAGTGTGTTTATTTCTGCTCAGAAACAAAGTAGTAATACATTTAGCTACTATTTGTGGTTTGGAGTTGCCTGACTCATTTTTATGTTATATTATTGTTAAATTATTGGGTCGGTTCCATATGATCCAGCAATCTCCCTACTGGGAATATACCCAGAAGAACACAAATCATTCTACAAAAAAAGACACCTGCACAAGCATGTTTATTGCTGCGCTGTTCACAATGTCCAAAACATGGAACCAACCCTACTGCCCATCAAAAGTAGACTGGATAAAGAAAATGTGTCTTATATACATGATGGAATATTATGCAGCCATAAAGAAGGACAAAATCAGCCGGGCTCGGTGGCTCAGCCTGTAATCCCGCGCCTTTGGGAGGCTGAGGTGAGTGGATTGCCTGAGCCCGCGGGTTCGAGACCCGCCTGGGCAAGCGAGACCTCATCTCTACAATAAATCAAAAAAATTAGCCAGGCGT
>CAUYQG010269092.1:0-19405 GCA_963574415.1 Tarsius wallacei
CCAAGTAGCTGGAACTACAGGCGCGCGCTACCACGCCCGGCTAATTTTTTGATTTATTGTAGAGATGAGGTCTCACCAAGTTGCCCAGGCGGGTCTCGATCCCGCGGGCTCAGGCAATCCACTCACCTCAGCCTCCCAAGGCATGGGATTACAGGCTGAGCCACCGAGCCTGGCTTTTCTCTTACTTATTAATCCGTCTTTGGCTCCACACTGCCTGTTTGTTTCCCAATCCCCTATGTGTTCTATATATCTTTCAGTTCTTTCAATATTCTATTTATTCATTCTTTCAACAAATATGAGCCCTTGAATAGCTATAAACAAAAAGAAGCAGGTCCCTGATCTCATTAATCTTATACTCTAAGCAGGATAATAGACAACAAACTACAAATAAAAATACCATGACTTTTAAATAGCAATGACTACTAGGAAGGAAATGAAACAAGACAATGTGATATAATGTGGCTGTGAGGCTACTTTATATTGAGTTACCAGAGAATACCACTATAAGAAGGTAACATTTATGCTAAAATCTAAATGGGAAGGAACTAAGACAAGGGATCTAGAGGAAGCGTTCTGGGCAGAACAACCAAGAAATACAAAGACCTGACATGGGCATGACCTGTGTTAGAGGAACATAAAAAAGTAAATGTGACTGGAGCACAGTAATTATAGAGGATGTGTGAAGTATCAGGGAAACAGCCAGATGCCAGGCCATAAAACGCCTTGTATATCATGTCAAAGAGATAGAAGAAGGGCTTAAGGAGTAGCTATGTGAAGAATGGCTTTCAATGACAGCAAGAAAGAATATAATAAAAACATACTACTGCTATATAAATTCAGGGAAGAGAATATTCTAAAAAGTATATTTTTGGAAAGAATTTCCCAGCATCTTGATCAGTGTCTGGAATATAATAGGCATTTAACACTAATACATGCATTTTATACTTTCCCTATCAGGTATAATGCCATCCTCTAATTGCTTATTTTCTTGTCTAAATCATCCACGAGACCAAGCTGAATGAAGGTACATTGTCTTGTTTTAGTTCCTTTATAATAATTATTACTATTTAACAATCCATACTATTCTCTTCCAAAATGAAATTCTAGTTTCTGAAAGAAAATTGTTACAAACCCTACAGGAGAAATGCACAAATGAAAACTGTTAATGCTCCTGAGAAGTAGTGCTAGTCACTGGAACTCATATTCATTAAGCATTCTAAGAAGGTACTCTAAAATAAAAGGCAATAAAGATACGTGGAAATCCTAAAAGATTCAGTTAATGTTCACCCATAAAGAATTTACCTGGAACAAAAAGCAGAATTCTATGAGAATTGATTAAAAAGACTAAAGCCTTATTATAATATCACCAGCTACAACCAGATTAATAAATGTTAATCACCTCTTACTCAGATTTTGTCGGAGTGATAATACAATTTCAACTAGATATATGTGCATATACAAAATATGAAGTGGTAGCAATTACTAAACAATGGCTCAAGGATTTTCCTCAGGTAAAAAAGAAACCAGTAGAAAATATGATGACTGCTTGGAAGGTTTAAGCATAGCTACAATAAAGCATAGAAAAAAAAGAACTAAAATTCACTCTCAAATGCTACTATAAGAATTAAGCCCTCACTATTTTCAAATAGAAGATTTGTGAATGAATAATACCATCTGTCAATATCTGTTAATGTTATCTGTATTTGAGTAACTGTTGTCTTTTCAAAAGTCAATTCACTTTGTTCATGTCAATATACAATTTTACCTGTTAATAGTTAACATGTGATTTACTTTTTAAAAGCTTATATTAAAAATAGTGTTAAAATGGTATTATTTTTATTATAATAAAACATCAAATAATTTTCATTTTTAAATAGGTTGGTAGGTTACCATGCTAATCAAAACTACTAGCACTAACACTGAAATTTATGAAAAGAATGGCTAGAAAAATAAATCTACAAAGAAATTCACATTCTTGAAGTTAATTTAAAATTATACATACAGAATAATACTAAGAGAATAAAGCTTACATCATTATCTCCAGCAGTGTAGAAAGACAGAGTGTGGCTCCCAAGATTAAAATCAATCCAAAATTCCTCAAGTTTTTCATCTGATGGCATTTGTAGCTAATAAAACAAGCGTACAAAACTAGTACATACAAATGTTTTTAGAAATGAAAACAGAAAATTCTGATCATGTTATATTCATGGCTAAAGGTTTTTAAAAAGAAAATATGTATAGCTGAAAGGTAACGGAAGAGAGAGGTATAACATTTAGATAATTTAGAAACAATAAAATGAAATGCCACTTTTAACATATATATTTTTTGAGTTGGAGTCTCACTCTGTCGCCCAGACTAGAGTGCAGTGGCCGGGAGCGACCTGCTGGGCTCCGGCGATCCTTCCGCCTCAGCCATCCAAGTAGCTGGAGCGACAGGCGTGCGCTACCACGCCTGGCTAATTTTTGATTTATTGTAGAGATGAGGTCTCGCCAAGTTGCCCCGGCAGGTCTTGAACCCGCGGGCTCAGGCAATCCACTCACATCTGCCTCCCAAAGCACGGGATTACAGGCTGAGCCACTGAGCCCAGCTCACTTTTAATATTTTACCAAAAAAAACTGGCTAGCTCCAAGAAATCACAAATATTCCAAGTGCTAAGAGAGGCTGAAAATATTAGTTTGAATATATTCATAAATAATAAATCAGTAATCCTTGATTAAGGAAGCAGAAGAAAATTTGGACTATTACAACCTTTATATTTCAGTTATTCTTGATTACTGATATGCCATTTCATAAAATTTCTCCTGGTGTCACTGTCAAAATACTAAACCAGCATTAATTGTAATCTAATTATGACTATTTTTAATGTTCTTCTCCATTATTAACTCATAATTCAAAATTCACTTGACTCTTGCATCAAAATTCATCCAATAACTCAAAACACGTTAAATTTAAAACTTACCTCATATTTATCAAGAAATGCTGACAAACAAGGAAATGTAAAGACCCTGAAATAAACAGTAGTTTGAGTTTAAGGAAAAAAATAAGCTTTCACAGCATAATCTAGTCCAGCAATAGAAGTCATACCTAGAATCAAAATAAATCAGGCAGTGGTCATAATATTTAAATAAAATCATAATTCCCTCTTTAATACTTTAAAAATATGTGTTTAATAGAAATTTGCTTATGTAGAGAAAAGTATATTACTTTGAGGATACCATTCAACCTACCATTTTGACTAAAGTGATTGTATCAAATTTTGTGTGTGTGTGTTGTTTCAAAAATGAGCAGAGTTTCCTAATTTAGCTTATATTAATATAATTGATATTCCCATAGGACTTAGATGGAAAAAGAATGTAAACGAATAATTCTGTCAATAAAATAAATTCATAATCAGATACTATTGTATAACATTTAACATACTATCTCATTTAGTCTTCACAGCAAACATATGAGGTAGCTGGGCACGGTGGCTCATGCCTATAATCCCAGCACTTTGGGAGGTGGAGGTGAAAGGACTGCCTGAGCCCACAGGTTTGAGATCAGCCTGGGCAACATGGCAAGAACCTCATCTCCAAAATAAATAAAAAAATTAGCTGGGCATAGTGGTGCATGTCTGTAGTTCTAGCTACTTGTAAGGCTGAGGTGAAAGGATTGCCTGAGCCCAGCAGCTCGAGGCTGTGGTGGCCGTGAGAGTGCCACTGCATTCCAGCCTGGGCAACAGAGTGAAACTCCGACTCAAAAAAAAAAGAGGTAGTATTATTAGTATTCTTATATAACAGCTAAGGAAACTGAGGTACGTAAGGTTAAATAATTTGCCTGATGTTAAGGCAGGAAGAGAGGAATCTATGATTCAAATCCAGGCAATATGATTCCTTGCACTTAACGCTTACCCTATTCCTCATGTCCTTAGTAAAGTAAATGTGAACTCATTCATCCAGTATACGTATCTTGAACATCTATAACGTGCCAGGCATTGCAAATAGTATGTAGTTCTGTCATTATTAAAAAATTGATAAAAATTTACATTACATATACTTTCATGCCCATCTCTGAGGTTAAATAACTTCAGAAAGATCCTACTTATGGCACGTTAATTATAAAGGAAGATGATTTGTTTACCATATATTTTCATTCTAGCCTGTGGGTGAAGGAGGCAGGTAAAGTAATATAGATGTCTAAATTTTTAATACGCCTCAAACACTAAACAGTAATGACTATGCAACTTGGAAATACAGTAAACCAATTTTGGACAAAATTATTAATTAATATGAATTAAACAGAAATGCTCCTTTCCCGCTGAGAAGTAGGTTGGCAGGTTACCATGCTAATCAAAACTACTAGAGCTAACACTGAAATCTATAAAAAGAATGGTTAGAAAAATAATTATATAAAGAAATCCACAATCCGAAAAGCTAAACAAGGCTAGTAAAGGATAATTTCAGACTATCAGTGATTTACTAAATGATGTTATGATGAGCTACTATTTTAAATTAAATATCTATGCATTCCAACATAACAGAACAAATAAAGTTAAATTTATAAAGATTCAACACTGGGTGCTCTCTCCTGAACTCTATTTCTTTACCAATAAACAATGGTATACAGTGTGTTAAATTTACCTTCTTTTGTCTCCAAGCATGCCATTTACAAGGTTGAGAAATATCCTGCAATCCTATTTTAAAAAGAAAAAGACTTTTTAAAATAATTATAATTTTTTCCAAAGTTCACTAATTTCTATTTTTATGCTACTTACTGTTTCAAATTCAGAGTCCTTAATTTCTTTAAATGCATTTGCAATAAAACCCATTGAAAACCACTGATATGCCAGTTCTTGTCTTTGTTTTTCTGTGGTCATTCTACATAAAGCTTCTATAATGCCAACCTGTAAGTCATAATCTATAAAAAGATTGTTAATCAATTTTAAGTTATAAAATTTAAGTTTAAAAAGTCCATATATTAGAATAAGCAAGAGAAATAAGTATTAGTGTAATTTATTCATTTTATGCTATTTTCTTCATGTGGGCTAGAAATATCTCTTTATAGAAATTAACATGGCTCAAATAACAAACATGCTTACTAAGAGAAGAAATAAAAATTTTAAAAAACACTTAAAGAAACTTCTAAATATGCACAGAAATTGCCATTTCATTATTAGTTATAAAATGCAAAATAGTCCTTACAGTAGTCTATAAATCAAAGAATCTGTTTTCCTTGAGTATAACATTATGTTTACAGTTATCTTGGAGCACTTTAAATTGTAGTTTATTCTATATGTAAATCACTACATCAAAAATTTGTTCACAGGAAGCTTAGGTTTGAAATTTTAACTTATTTTAGTAAACACATTGTTTAAAAACAATTCTATCAATCCCCAAAATAGTAGACCTCCTAATTTCATAAAATACCATTTGAAAAATTTCTTAGCAGAAGTAATTCAGATGCACTGCAAAATTAAATTATTAGTTATAAGTCTACCATCAGGTACCTATTATATTTATCAACTCCTGTTGTCATGATAAATTACTTGTCCTGACAATATTTCTTTTTCACTTATTTTTATTAAAATATTAAAAATTGCTTGACTGTACATGAACAGTTTATAATCTCACAACACTGCAATGCTGATATTATTTAGGATATTTCATACTATTCATAAATACAAAAATAATTCCTAATTTTGAAAAGACGTACTACTTACCTCCTGCATCTAAAATCCTTTCTCCCATACTACTCCTGTAAATTAAAATAACAGATTATGTACTGAACTAGTATCAGTTAAATGTAAAGTTCATATGTTTGGGAGAAAAAACTTCAGTAAAATGTACAACTGGCTAGTATCACTGACTTGTACAGAAATTTACATAAGCTAAGTCATATTAAAAAGCTACAACAGCTTGGTACTTTCAATTATTAATGAAAACTCATGGTTGCCTTGTTGTCTTACAAAACATTCTTTAAATGTAGGTTCATCAGTTGTAACAAATGGATCACTCTGGTGCAGGATGGTGATAATGGGGGAGGCTGTGCATGTGAGGCAAGGGGGTATATAAGAAATCTCTAGATCAATTTTTCTGTGAATCTGAAATTGCTCTTAAAAATAAAATAAAAAGAAAAAAACAAAAAAGAATTCTTAAAATTAATAACTTGAACAACTAATAAAAGTAATAGAGTACAAATTGTTACATGAGAATTGACATTTCTTGGTTAGAGAGTATTTTCCTGGCATCTTGAGGCATTTTGTCAAGCATAGCATTCATTTTCTTTAGAGTCTAGAAAAAAAATTTAAAAAAAATTCAGTGAAACATTAAGTATTTAGAGAAATACTCCAGGCTTATAAACTTAAACGCCTAATTTTTCTTCTTTTTAAGTTATTAAAAAATTGTTTATTTTGGTTATTTTATTTTTTAAAATTCTTTTAAATTTTAAAGATGGGTACAATTCAGGATTAGATAAACAAGTGGTCATCATAGGGGTAAAGTTTAGGCCTCCCTTTGGTCCCTACTTTGCCTGTTTTAAGATCAGGTACCCTTATTGATATTATGTGCTCCCCCTTCCCCTGGCAGTTTCCAGCTACTGCCTATCCCTTTCTTATAGCATTATGGTAAATGCTCAGGGTCCGCATATGGTACTCAGTTCTTCGCTTCTGTGATAGTTCACTGAGTATTATAGACTCTAAATAAATGGATCAAAGACCTAAACATAAAACCTCAAGCTATAAGAATCTTAGAAAATACAGGAGACAACCTTAGAGGGAATCGCAATAGGCAACCAATTCCTGGTCAAAACCCCAGATGCCCATGCCATGATAAGATAAACAAGTAGGATCTCATCATACTGAAAAGCTTCTGCAAAGCAAAAGAAACAAACCATCAAGAGAGTGGGGAGACAGCTCACAGAATGGAAAAATATATTTGCCAACTGTGTATCTGACAAAGACCTAACTAACATCCAGAATCTACAAGGAACTCAAACGTGCAGAAAGGAAAAAAACAAACAGCCCCATTAAAATGTGAGCAAAAGACATGAATAGACATTTCTCAAAAGAAGACATATGGGTGGCCAACAGACACTTGAAAAAGTGCTCAGCCTCACTAATCATCAGAGAAATGCAGATCAAAATCACATTGAGATACCACCTAATTCCAATAAGAATGGCCATCATTAATAAAACAAAAATCAACAAATGCTGACAAGGATGCGGAGAGAAGGGAATGCTTCTACACTGCTGGTGGGAATGCAAACTAATTTTTTCTTAATCACCAAGTTTTATTCCAGGAGTGGAGACAAGTAGGAGAAAGAATATAAAGTATAAAATAGTAAATACAAAACAACATAAACCACAGGCTACCAAAAGTAGAATATTACATGATTCCTGTACAAAAAGCATTTGTACTTTTTGCGACATGATATATATTATTCCATTATAAGATCTAAGGAAGCCAAAGTGTTACCTTATTAACTTTTGTTCTTATGGTTATACACATGTACACACATACAAACATTAATATAGATTATTTTTAGACTTCAAATACTTAAGAATTCCTAATATATGGATGGTACAATTCATTTTCATTTGCACTATATGCATATACAAGGCCATATGGTTATAAATTTTCAATAACTATTTAGGAAATACATTCATTATGTCAAGCAATAGATTGTTAAAGACAATAAAAAGTAATTTAGTCTTTGATAAAATAATCTTTCAATTTGATGATTGCTATCAAATTTTCTTCACTTTCTCATTTGTAGGCTTTAAGAGACAATCAAAGAAATGACTTTACCTCTTGCTGAATACAAATATTAACTCTTGAGTCAATAACCAGGGCACAAATGCGAGGAACGAAACTTTCCACAACTTGCTTTTTACCTGAATGAAAGTGTTAAATTATTGATAAATGTTCATTTCAAAACCTTTTAAGAGGCAGTCTTTTCTTATAATAAGAGTTAAGGATAAGAACATAACTAGTACAGCTCAGAAGAAGGCTCACTTGCTTGGGCATCAAGAATAATAAAAAAGTCCTGGTTCTGCAGCTAACTGGCTATCTGTCCTTGTAAAAACAAAACAAAACCAACAACAAAAATACTACTCAACAGATATGACTGATCTGAACACTACCAAGGGAATAACTGCAGGTTCAGTTTATTTCAGGCACTTAGAAAATATTTTTTCTTTAGATGAAGAAAATATAGTTCAAAAGTGGAAACTTCTTTTGAGGCTTTTACCAAAGCTGGCCTCAATTTTTAGTTATACATCAAAAATTCTTATACCCATAAAGACCATCAACATACCTTGACCTCATGAGCCACTTTTACCTTAACCCATTTTCAAAAGATGAAGCTTTACCAATATAAAATATATTCAGAGGAATTGCTACGTGTTGTTTCATAACGCAAACTTTAAAAATAATTTTAAACAATGGAAATACTGTAATAGCAAATGTATAACTTTCCAAAGTGACTACACAGAAAGAAAAAAAAAACTCAGATGAAAAGATACAATGATTTACTTTAAAAATCAGTTATATCACTTTATAATTGCTGTTGCTTTCAAATTGTTTTCTCCCTAAAAACTTAAGAATTTAGACTAGATTGCTATATTAATTGCAAAAAAATCAATGAAATGTAGCATTAACTAGTATTTAAATCAACAGCAATTCATTTGAAGCTTTTTGGGTTTGAAGGCAGCAAGTAGCTTTATTTATAAACAATTCACCAGCCTCACTGACCAATCCTAGCTAAGTCTTCAAATGATACAGAAATAAAATAACTTAAATCTAACTGTTTGGCACAAGACACTTGCTGGCCACAAATGAAAGGATGAGTAGTAATTTGTTCTGCATTCTCAGTTTACTATTGAAAATTTTGTTACATTAGATCAAGGGTTGGCAAATGATGGCCCACGAACAAAACCTAACTCAATGCCTGTTTTTGCATGACTATTTTACTCATCGATAGGCATTCTGTGAATAATTATTTGAATCTATCATGTTTTATTAAACCAGTAAAGCCAAAGGTGAATTTCATTCACTCTCATGAACTTAGCCACGGTCAGTAATGTGAATTTTTGTCAGAAACAAAAGATGAATATTAAGACTTTTCCTACACAGCAGTTCAATGGCAGTGGTAAAGTTTTAGAGTGACTTGATATTCAACACGTTAAGAATGAATTTTTAACTGTCCTAAACCATTATCGAATACTGAATTATTTTGGTAATTAGCACTGGCTGCAGAGTTGATTGTGTTTCCAGATGAACTGAGCCCAAAATTACAAGACACAATAGCACTTGTTATAATGAACTTACACTACAGTGAAGTCATTTTGATGATAATAAGACAGGATGGCAAGTAATGCTATGCTGCTTTATACACTTCCCAGAAGTTAAAAACAAGAAGCAACATCTCCATTTCTACACAAATTTGCAGGAGACGTATTTTTTTCATGATCCAACTAGAGGTCCAACAGTGTTTTTGGACTTTGATTTAAGTGCAAAGGAAATTTCCAAATTTCCAAATTGATTCAATTTTGAGGAGCAACTGAGGAGCTTCCATGTAATTTTTAATTGAAAATGATACCCTGCAATGAAGTGACATTCTAAAAGGCAAATATTAAAAACCTAACAATTCTATTAATGCCTTTCATGTGATGAGCATTCAATTAAAATAATGCTCATGCATTGACTTATCTGGCATTGTCTGCAATGAAAAGACATTTTATAATGTGACATACGTAAAATCTCATTACAGATAAGCATTAACAAATGAACATTTGTAATCAATTTTGAAAACAGGGATCACTAACTTTGAACTTTAAGTCAAATGTTATTCTCTTAAAAAGAATGTAATTTCCCTCACTAGCTGACCCTATATGACAAAAAACTGTACTCAATTATTATTATATTTTCAATTGCAACAATAAAACATTTGTGGAAATTTGTTTTTCTTTCTTTTTATACAAGTATCTACATAATATTCTGGGGTTTTTTTCTTGAAATACAAAGTATAAAATGTTTACTATCTGGCCCTTTACAGAAAAAGTTTTTTGATCAGATAATAAGTTTTTAATATTAGGACAATACTACTGTAATTGCAAAATTATACTAAAGCTTTAACAGTATTGTTCCAATAGAAATAAAATGTTTATCATACCTTCATCACTGACATCATGTATAACCTGAAAAAAGTATAATATTTAATTTACAACATATCATCTTCTATTATAAACAAATTACTAACAAATACACTGAAATGACAGGTTTTTTTAACTCACAGCATACTTATTAAATTTTTGTTTAGCAACTATTTAGTTATATAGACTAACCTAGTCACTAACCAGTCTGTTACTGACGTTTAGGCTCAGGGGTATAGAGAACACAAATTGTTTTTTTAATATTTTTTTAATAAACACATACTTTATAATATCAGTTAATCAATGTGATTTTTTTACCATCAAAAAATCAAATAGATCTTCTATCATATTTATAACAGCTTCATCTTCTGAATTTCCTGGACTTCGAATAATCTCCTTGGATTTTTCAAACCAGGAAACCATGTAAAAAAAGGAATGAATGTATTAGTTACTTTAAATTCCGTTTTAATAATTTTAGAATGTATTCATATATTTTTGTATACAGTAAACCTAGGACTAGACAGACATCAAAATAAAAATTCAAGTACTGTATCAAAATAAGTTTATGCTTTTAAAGATCCTCCTTGTTTCTGTTATTTTTAACTCACTATATTTTCCTATTGTTTAAGATAGGAATAGATGAAGTTACTCTTATTTCTCTCTCCAAATTTACAATGCAGGTGTATTTACTATAATAGATGAAAATAAATTATCATCACGATTTAGATTATTTTGGTACTGTTACTATATGAGAAGTTTTAGTATTATTTTACTTTAATTAATTAATTCAGATATTTGGGTACATACTATCCACCAGGTTCTGTTGTAGGTGCTAGTTATATAGCAATGATCAAAAGAGACAAATATCAATATCTTACTTTCTAGCATGGAAGGCAGACAATATAAAAACAAAATAAAGTTAGATAGTAAACAGGAAGAGTTAAAGAGAAGATAATGCAAATAAAGATATTATGGAGCTTAAAATCATATTGTCAAGAAGTCTGTGTGTGGTTTTCTTGTGATTTTTATATTTGTAGCATATGCTACAAGTTATAGAAATATTTTATTCTCAAAGTTTTATATAAAGTTCCTGAAAGTACAAATGTATTTTTCAACCATTTTTTATTTTACCTTTTATCACATTTCTTTCACAAAAATATGTTACATTTTCCATACTTATCTTTTGGACTAGTCCTTGTTTTATCATAGTTAGAAGTCCAGCTTGCCCCAGTACACTGATATTTTTGCCACATCTTCCAATAGAAACTAAAATGGTTGAAACAGTTTGTATATCCTTTTTATTAAGTTCCTGAAATGGAAAGTATACATTTAAATCTCTGCAAACCCAAAATAGTAGGAAACTGACATTGTGTGAGGAGTTTTATACACATACTTACAATCCTCACAAATACTGAAAGGTAGCCATTATAATTGGCTATAATGCAACTCCATATTGCAAAAGATGAAAGTGTGGTTCAAAAATATAACTAACCAAATGCCACCCAGCCAGTGAATGACAAACTCAGGCCAAAAAAATGAAGATCTGTATAAATCCAAGAAACCTTAAACTATGATATAATGAATCAGTTACTTTGCATTCTAGAATTCTATGTATTGAACTAATGGATCCAAGACTTATTCAATTCCTTAGATTCACAATAAATCTCAGATACTGGGAGACAGGAATTGTCAATAATCACCTTTTCACATGTATTAAAATGTCATAAATATGATAAATAAAATCCAAAGTTTTAGATGACTTTTTTTGTTTTAGTTTTGACAACACCTAGTATTGTCTATGCAACAAGTATATGCTGACAGTTTTAATAAACAGACCAAGTTGTTTATACTTCAAACAGGTAAGTTGTTTCACAGTTTAGCTAATAATTGTAACCCTATGTAAACACAGCTTTTCATATATTTTATTTGGGAAACAATGTTCCAATGTGTTGAGTCTACTCAAACAAACAAAAATAATAAGCATGTGATAAAGTACGCATTTATTTATGTATAAGTGAACTTGTTCACGCCTTTCTATTCATTTTTTTCTAATGGAGTACTTCTTCCTAGAAAGTAGAGTTCTAATAATTGTAACAATCATTCAAGAAAAATATATATTTACCCTGCATATAAGGTCATCCAACTTGTGAAAAAACTGTTTGCTGCATGTAATCATCACATCTTCATGAACATCTATTTGTAAAAGTGTTTTCAAAGGCTTGAAATCATTTTTTCTTAAAGCATAATCGATGCATTTTTCCAACTGCTAGGGAAATATAGATAATGGCATACATACTGAATCAAACAATTGGTTACCTTATGCAATATAGTAATTTGAGAATTGTTTTCACATGAAAACTTTCAAATGAGCTCATAAAATATCAATTAACTTAATTATTTAAAAACATGCTCACTATTAAATTGGAATAATTAAGTTAAAGATTTTCTTTGATAATAACAAAACTTTATATAGAAAAAATATTTTACTAATGTGTCCATTCATATATTTTATTGCTAAAGTCACCATTATATCAAACTTAATAAAAATATGCTAATGAAAAAAAGTAATAATCTTGAGAGACTAATATTTAATATCATGGGAAAAAGCCCAGATTATCTGACTACCAACCTCTTGCTGTGGTTCAAATAATAAAAAAAAATGCATAAAGACAGGTAAAAGCACCTTTTACAAATCATACCAATCAATATAACTTAAATAATACCTATATATAATACTTATAATCTTTACAAAATCTGCCATGCCTGCTACTAAAGTACAATTTCATTATTAAGAAATTTTCACACTATAACCTGACTACATGATGATCAGACTTGGTGATGAATTGCATACGTTAAGTAGATTATTAAAACTTATACTTTACCTAAATGCAAGTATCTTAACAATTTTAAAAACTTGATATGAAAATATCCAAGCATAAGTTGTAAATCGGTGCATAATTATTTTCTATATAAAAGTTATCTATAAAGAATCAGCATCTTTAATGCTTTATAGTCTTAAAATAGCCTTTGTAAACATATCTGTTTAATAATTGAAAGAACACTTTGTTTAAATTCCTCTTGGCCATTTCATAAAACGTGCAAGCTTTGTCACTGCTAAAAATATAGCACTGAATACCTATAAGTAAACAAAACGCGATTTTGGGAATTAAAATACTTCCTTTTAATCTTGGACTACGTACCTGTAGATCTGGTCTTATAGGCATTTTGGCTGCATTTAAAAGCAGCAGGAAAAAAATAAACACCTATAAAAGAATACATATTTTATGTATCTTACAATCTGTTTCACCTATTTAACAGCTTAAAAATCTTAATACACATACATATATAAGCACTGCTGCTTATATCAAAGGCCATACATATTCTTCTTTAATTTCCCCACTGAACACTTTCCTTCCCCGTTTATCAAATTACACATTTGAATATAGTCTAAGAATTTCCTACAGAAAAGCTTGAAGACCATTTATTCAAGCCTCCTCTTTTTAGAGATTACTTAAATTAAGTCAAAAGTCCTGCCAAAAGGTCACAAAACTAGTTAGTGAAAGAAGAGAAATCCGGACCTCCCTCACCAGTGATTCCCTGCTACATTTGTTCCACCCTTGGGAACAAGAAGGAAAATACTCTTGAACTGATGTCTGAGGTTATTAATAAAATACTCAAGATAAGAAGAATATGCAAATACATTAACAACAACAACAACAAAAAAAACAGGATCAAAATATGCAGGGAAAAGAGTAAGGAAAAGAAAACCTAAGTACATTTCATATGTCCAGGAGGATGTTCAGGAAAGAGAGAACCCCCAGTTTCTGGCTGAGTGCCCAAATCAAGGGAAGGACATCACTTTCCCACAGTAATTTGGGACTCATAAGGCCATGGGATGCAAGCACAAGCAAATTAATACATTGCAATATGGCTTTTAAACAGAAAGCACATCCTGGTTCAAAAAAGAAATTCCATACTCATTAAAACAAGACAAAATTGATGAAGTTACTTCAGACAATCCCATCTAGTGTTTCTGACAAGGAAAGGAAAAAGACAAAGATCATTTGTTTTTCCCTGTCATGAACACCTAAGGAATTAAAAAATATGTAAATAATTATAGTAGTCATCCTCAAAACTCTATATGTCTATTTCTTTTATTTTTGAGTCAGAGTCTCACTCTGTCACCAGGCTGTAGTGCAGTGGCACACTCAGAGCCACTCCAGCGTCAACTTGCTGGGCTCACGCGACACTTCTGCCTCAGTCTTCCAAGTAGCTGGAACTACAGGCGCATGCTACCATGCCCAGTTAATTTTTTAAATTTATTGAAGAGACAAGGTCTCGCCCAGTTGCCCAGGTTGGTCTCGAACCCCTGGGCTCAGGCAGTCCACTTGCCTCGGCCTCCCAAAGTGCTGGGATTACAGGCTGAGTCACCGAGCCTGACTGTCTCTTTCATTTTTTAGACTATGTGCAAGTATTTTGACTGTTCTTTTGAAGCAAAGCACCAAAGCAACTGTGTACCTGATAGTATTATTAATTTATAATAATGTCTAATGCTATTTTTCCCATCTCATTTTAGTAATTATGGAAATGTTCTAAAATATGTAACAAGCCCACATTGCTACAAAATTTTTAAAAATAGTTAGGCATGGTAGCACCTGCCTGTAGTCCTAACCACTCAGAAGGCTGAAACAAGAGGATCACTTGACTCCAGAACTTTGAGGTTTGAATCACATTAATACTGCCTATTTAAAACCTTACTAGTTTGTCAAAACCTCATACAGAACTGTGGACAAAATAACTCTGAATTTATGTTGATTTGTCTAGAGGTTCAAAAATCATCTTCACCCCACTTCCGAGTACTAAGGAAATAAACTTCAGAAGCAACAAAAGCAGCTTCCATTCAGGAATCTGCTGGGGGAGAGTATCCAGCCAAAACAAATATGGATTGAAGGAGGAGACTACCCCTGAAAGACAGTTTCACAAATCTGAGAACTCTCACAAGAAGTGGAATTCTGGAAACTACCTCTGTAACGTAACAAAGAAAAAATGTTGGTTCACAAGTAGGTGTGTGTACTCTATGTCACATTTCCCAGGGCTGCCTTAAAGTACCACAAACTGGATGGCTTAGAAACAGTAGAAATTTATTATCTCAGTACTGGAAACTAGAAGTTTGAAATCAAGGTGCCAGCAGGATAGGGCAAGGATCCTTCCTGCCTCTTCCAGTTTCTGGTAGCAGCTGACGTATCCTATGGCTCATGGCAGCATAACTCCAGTCCCCACATCCTTCGTCACATGATGTTCTCCCTTTTACTCCTCACGTTTTCTTCTCTCTATGCATATCTTTGTCCAAATTTCTCCTTTCCTTTAAAAGTTTTTTTTTTTTTTAAATTTTAAAGATGTGGGGTACAATTTAGGATTAGGTATACAAGTAGTTATTGTCCAGGTAAAGTTTCTCCTTTCTATAAGGACATATTGTATTAAGGCTCACCCTAATGACTTCATCTTAACTTGGCTAAATACAAAAGTCCCTCCTTCCAGAAAAGGTTACATTCTGAGATAATGGGGATTTTTTTTTTTTTTAATGGGCACACAATTCAAATCCTAAAGCCCACACCTAATTCCACACTGGAGCGCCAAAAATGTGGGATTCAAGGAAGAAATAAAAGTTGAGAGTTTTGAATGTACTGGATGGGGAAAAAATACCTCAAAAAAGAGCTGGTAACTGGGGCAGCTCCTCAGCCCTGCATATAAGGCAGCAATGCCACCAGAGTAACATAATTATAGAAAATTTCCCCCAAATGCAATACAAAAATTAACTTCTTGCTGCAAGATTTTCTCCATTTCAACTGAAGTTAAGCAAGTCAAATTCTGGATAACTGACAGATATTTATTTACTTGTCTTCTGGAGAGTCTTAAGAGATCATCTCTGGCTACTCTCTGCCCCTGCACCTGTATCACTTGCACCCTGATGAATCAATCTTTGGTAATGATAAGTACTAGGTAATAAAAACATTTTTTTTCTGAAACTACTGCACCAGAGGCCAGACATTGGCCATTTTTCTAAACTGAAACAGGTCCAGTAATGTGCTAAATATGTATGTCCGGTTAAGTTTTTGAATACTTTAAAAGATGGTGTATACCAGAACTTTGGCATTGAATTAATATACCTTTTAAGAACCTAGAAGTAGTACTTGCTTCCTTTCTCTGGAAGTCAGCTCAGCCTACAGCTGCTGAAAGAACCCCAACTCCATCTAGGAATCTGAATGCACCCAATCAGAATATGATGCTGGGGATGGGCATCTGCAGCTTTAACTTAAGAAATTGGGCCTTTAGACTTCTTAATTCAAAAGTACAAGAAAATTTACTTTGGACTTTTTAATCCTTCAGTCCTTGGTTTTTAATTTGTGAAGGGTTTTAAATCTTTCAACCATAATGTTTCCTGAATACTGAGATGTATTGGCATTTCGCTACTGAAACATCTTTATGCACCTTAAGTGCTGTTGCCAAATACCTTTGCTCAATAAAGTATATCAGAGGCTCTACCACATATCTAGACATAAATTGGAATGGGAAGTATAATAGAGAATGAAATTTCTGCCTCAGATATAGAGTGGCATTAGATTTAAGTTAATTTTCTGTTCTAAGCCAAAGTAGAATATTTTAGGGTTAACATCTACAGTTCTTTCACAGTCCAAAGAGAAAATACAAAAAAAGGAGGGATGATCTTATGAAAAAGGGACAAGAACCATCCAGATAAATTTCTTTCAAAAGCAAGTTGTTAGTGAACAAAGATCAGGAAATGTTAGAGGGGAACACTTTCCCTATTCCTGTATTTTGTGAGAAAGGATTGAGTATATACTCGTAGCCTCTTTCTATCCTTTTAACTCACATTGCCACTGAGCAGCTGGAATTATCTGGTTGGCACATTTGAAAAGGAGAAAGATCCAGGCTCCAGCGTATTGTTTTGTTCTTTCTAGAAGTTCTTCCCCTGTGAGAATGTTAACACCTTGCTCTGTCCTTTTTCTTTGGAGTCAGTAAGACTTCTCCTACAGGATGGAAGGTGGAAGATGTAGGGCAGTAGCTTTCCTCAATTTTCCTCAATTACTACCTCAGGTAGTAAGTCTGATTAATTCTGGGGCTTAGTATTAGCAAATTCACTAGGCCAACAACCTAAACTCACACCCACCAACCTAGCCTATATTGGCTTAATGAAGGTTATGTTTCTGCCACTCTTTTTTTTTTTTCCTACCACGTTCAAACCCAGAAAGAAAGAGGGGTGTTGTTTATCAGAGTCCCTGTGAGACATTCAAGTAAGGCTCAGCATAAATATCTGTAGTGTTCCTTTATATTAGCAGTAATCACACAATGGAATTTTTTAAATATACAAAAAACTAAAATGAATAAATCTAAAAAAAGAAACGATCTTTTTTCTGTTTTGATGCAGTGAAAGTATATCTGCGAAATTTGAGTCTAGACCATTATTTCAGTTTGTAAAACTTTTAAGTACTTAAAATATAATGTAGGGGGCTCTACTTACAGTTTTTACCCAGGGCCAGCAACTGTTTGGGAAGGCTTGCACATTAGATTATGCTATTTCTGCTGTCACAACTAAAGCAATTTGAAATCATGTATTTAACAAACTGCCCTGAGACATGAAAAAAGCACAAAAAAATTACTGCCAAAGAGGCACATGAAAAAACAAGATGGTTTTAGTGTCCAGTTTACTTTTGCACAAAAAAGTCAGCAAAAGAGGAAGGAAAACTAGTTTTCTACCTAGGCAGATTTTTAAAAAGAAAAGAAGCTAAAAAAATCCAGTTACACACGTCTGCCCCAAAGTTGAATGAATATAGGCTGCAACACAGTCAAAAACAGTATCAAACAAGGCAAAATTTGCCATGGATTGAAAGAGAAGGCTACCTCCAGAAGGAAGCAAAAGTTATAAACTTAGTTTTCCACCATCATGAGAAAACAACTTAAAATATTTTTATGAAGTACTATGTAACAGAATGCCCTAAGAAATTCAGCAAAGAATAATTTTTCAAGAGGAGTGCGTGCTTGTGTGTCAGATAACCAGACTGAGTCTTGGTCTACTTACTGGCTTACTCGTTAGTAGACAAAACAAAGAACTAGTGAGATGACTATATATATGCCGGCAGAGAAAAGATTAAGGTTGAAAACAAGCAAAAAATCTTACCCCATAGGACAGACACATATCTGCCCCGCCCTCCAAGCTGAATGAACGCAAAGAGCAATAGATCAATTCAAAGTACTCACTCCACCAACATGACAGATCTTCAGCGTGTCCAAATATAAATTAAAGGCTAACAAAGAGGAAAGAGGAAGTTTCCAACCTCTCCTATCGTGACCAGCATCTTAACACTAGCAATTTCACAAAAAAACTTGTATGGGCACCACCTATGAAATTCAGTCTATCGATTCATTTTAGCATCAGCACCACTGATTCAGAATGGGCAACCCCAAAGTTGGGGTCTGGTCCAAGAGGCCAAGCGAGTTCTTGACTTTGCACAGGAAAGAACTCAAGAAGCCGGCTCGGTGGCTCAGCCTGTAATCCTGTGCCTTGGGAGGCTGAGGTGAGTGGATTGCCTGAGCCCGCGTGTTCGAGACCCGCCTGGGCAACTTGGTGAGATCTCATCTCTACAATAAATCAAAAAATTAGCCGGGTGTGGTAGCGCGCCTGTAGTTCTAGCTACTTGGAAGGCTGAGGCGGAAGGATCACGGGAGCCCAGCAGATCCGGCCACTGCACTCCAGTCTGGGCGAAAGAGTGAGACTCCAACTTCAAAAAAAAAAAAAGAAAAGAAAAGAAAAAAACTCAAGAGCAAGTCACCGAAGTAAATCGAAAGCAAGTTTATTAAAAGACGAGCAGACATGGACAGAGCAGTCCCCTACACTGCTGGGATCTCAGTTGGAAAATGAAAGGTTTACTGAAATGACACAGGGCAGGCAACACCACAGGCAGAGCAGGCTGGGCCAGTCTTTCGAAAGAGCCAAAAATCGGGGGGGGGCGGGGGGCGGGCGGCTTATTTTTACAGTTATCGCTAATGCTAAGCAAGCGATGGAATATTCATGTTTTCCTAGAAAAGAAGTGGAGAGGTCTAAGAACGGGGTTCCTCCCATTTTCTTACTATAAATGGGCCTCCGGACCCCGCAGGCGCCTCTGCCCTTTCCGGCCCTTCCGGTTCGGCCGTCCGGCGGGCAGGGGTCACGGCAACGCGTCTCCCGCGGGAAGGGGCAAAGAGGGAAGCGGAGGGACGGG
>CAUYQG010269096.1:0-24602 GCA_963574415.1 Tarsius wallacei
TAATTCCAGCTACTTGGAAGGCTGAGGCGGAAGGATCGCCGGAGCCCAGCAGGTCGAGGCTGCGGTGGCCGGGAGCGGCCACTGCACTCCAGTCTGGGCGACAGAGTAAGACTCCAACTCAAAAAAAAAAAAAAAAAAAAAAAAACAGCCAATTCAAAAGCTATATAACATCTGGACTTCTTAATAGATAGTTTCATTTAATTGTCTTTCCCATTATGGGCAATACTTTCTTGTTTTTTTGCATGTCTCATAATTTTTTATTGAAAATTGGACATTCAAATAATATAATGTGGTAACTGAAAATAAGATTCTCCTTCCTGCCAAGGTTTTCATTGATATTACTGTTTGTTATTGATATTATTTGTTTGGTTAGTGACTTTTCTGATTTAATTCTGTAAAGTCTGTATTCTTTTCCTATGTAACCACTGGAGTCTTGGCACATTTTGCTAAGTGTTTATTTTACAATTGAACAGAGGTTTCCTTAAACACCTGAAATCAGTAGAACCCCCAGTTTTCATTGAGAGGCCCTGTGTGTGTCTTTGGGCATGTATTTAATTTTCTAGTTGGCAATTTACAACTCAACCTTAGCCTTCAATTCCTGCTCACACAGAGATTCAAGGTCAGCCAGTGGTGAGGGCTCAGGGTTTCCTCATGTCCTTCCTTAGCATGTGTACAGCACTGGACATGTGCAGAGCCCTGCACATGCTTGTGGCCTTCTAGATTCCAGGGAATATATCACAACTTTCCAAGCCCCTTATGAACATTTTATTCCTCAGTTTTTCCTTTTACTGTCTTGGTCAACCTCTAGTCTTTCTGAACTGTTATAACCACCTCAGTTAGTTGTGATATTAAACAATTTCTGTAGATTGTGTTTGACAAATGTTCCCGGGGGATGGAGGAAACTTTTCAAACTGGTTGAGTTACAAATCAGGTTAAAAAAGACAGTCTTGCAAGTAAGATTTCCCATGGAATCAACAGACAAATCAAATGATGACAATTCCAATAATGGCAATGTGGTTTTGAAGGAACTCCAACTACATTTTGTCTTCCAGTGGTTGCTAGGTTGCTGATTTTCACCAAGATTGTGGGTTGCTGCTTTTAAATTCTATTGCATAGCTGGAGAGACAGAGATGAAAGTAGAACAATTTTAAACACCACAGAGTTAGCTGATTTAACCAAGATTTAACTCTTATTCCTGAATAAATGCTAACTACTGTAAAACTTGGTTAGTTTCCAGAGTTCTGATGAAGTTAGTTTTTGCCTTTTTTGTGCCAGTTTTCTTATTGTTTTATGGAGGAGAGAATTTCAGGAGGTCGTTACCCTGCCATTTTCACTGACATCACCTTCCATTACTTATTTAAGCACTTTTTTAGTTCTTTGTACATATTCATTATAGCTTATTTGAAGTCTTTGTCTTCTAAGTCCACTATGTGGCTCTACTTAAAAGTAGTTTCTATTGCCTATATCCCCCCTTATGTCTTACCATTTCTTCCTTCTTTGCATGTTTTATAATTGTTTGTTGAGCATTAGACATTTTAGATAATACACTGCAGCGATTCTGGATATTAATCCCTATCTCCACATCCCTATTTCTTGCTAAGGATTGTTTCCTTGGTTGCTGATTTGTTTAGTGATTTGGCTAAAAACTTTTAAGAAAGCAATTGGCAGTAATGAGAAACTGTTGTGGGGGGGTGTGGGATTGGCAGTTGAGGGAAACTGCTAGGGGAGGGAGGGGCATACCTCATTAACAGGAGTACCTGCATGATCAATGTTTGTATACCTAACCCTGAATTGTATCCCACATCTTTATAATAAAATTTTTTTTTAAAAAAAGAACTTTTATGTCTTTTTTTTCTCCAAAATGTGCAGATTCTGATGCCCCTGTGCAGATTTTTTTCTCTTTTTTTTCATTCTAATTTAACTGCCTAGGAGGTTCCCCTGGGCTTTCATAAACCACTTATTGGTAAAAAGATGTGCTTATGCCACCTTAGCAAATTAGATTTTCACACTTTCAGATATGTGTGTGACTTGGAAGCTGCTATCACAGTTTAGAGAATTTACTTTTTTTGTTTGTTTGTTTCACAGTCAGCCAGACACTAGTAGGTTGAAAGCTCCCTCTCTGATTGCATATGAGAGAATGCAGCTTTGGGCATGCACACAGTTGTTCAGGCTGCCAGGTATGAACCTGATTTTATTTTTAGCCTGGTTTCCTAGAAATTGTTCCTGGGTCAGAATAGATTTTTGTTCAATGATTGGTCAGAGGTTACATTTAAACCTTTTGTGCCAGTGAGTCATCTGCCCTATGTTGTTGGTCTGTCCAGCTTGAAGAGCGCTTTCTTGTCTCCCCCACATCCCCCTCTTTTTGCTCCAGCGTGAGTTTGGCCTAGCACACATACACAGCTTTCTTGACCATCAGAGATGACTGTGAGTGATCCCAGGAGGCCTCTTCTTAGCTTTATTTTGGCTTATTTCTCTTTATTAAACTTCAGAATTCTCTGTCATTTTTCTTGTATCCTAGAACTCCTAGTCTCCTCTTAATTGCTCTTAACCAAGACCACCATTGTTGGACAAGGATTTCTGCATTATCTGTTCCAAATAAAGTCAGTTTCATCACACAGAGCTGCAAATCTTTTGTCCTTATAGCTTGCCGTTTGCCTTGGGCAGAATCTCTATGCCACTGCACTAGAACTGGAGCAGGCAATTGCTTTTTCCAGTATGACACCCCTGTTCCATCAGTGCGCCTTTGGTTGAGAGGATGTGGCAGCCTTTGGTCTTTTGGCTTGCTCTTCTCATTCTAGAACCCCTGACCAAGGAGTAGGAACCCAATTTTCTCAGCCTGCCATGTCTGGAGCAGAATTTCTATCTTACAAGTCAGGGGACAGGGTAGAGGAAGAAAACACAAACTTCTTAATCACTCTTGCCTACAACATGGGACTAGGAGGCAGTTGGCTGAGAAACATAGGCAGCATTCTGAACATGAAATAAAACCATAGTCCCTGGCTAAAAAGCTGGAGGTAGAGGGAGCCACTGTTTTCTTGTCTGTATGTCCCAGAGTGGAGTTTGTGTAACTTGGAGCTAAGGAAGGGGTTAACAGAGAAAGCCATGGCTCAAATATCATAGACTCTCAGTGTTCTTAATGAGGTTTAAAAGATTTTCTTGAATGTTTTCTATTGATGTCTTTCCTTAAAATAAGTTCCAGAGACTTTTATTGATATCCTTTTAAAAATATATATATAATTTTTACTAGTCAAATTATTGTTTTATTGTGAGAGGAGTCTGTCAAACTCCTTACTGCTCTATTCTGGAAGTCCCATGCCAAATCAAATTTTTATTTTTTGGTCTGTTAAAATGATGAAACATATTGATTTTATAATATTAAACCTCCTGTTACTGGAATAAATCCTGCTGGATTGTAATGAGTTTCCTTTTACTTTTTATTTTTATTTTTTTTGAGTTGGAGTCTCACTCTGTCATCCAGACTGGAGTACAGTGGCCGCTCCCAGCCACTGCAGCCTTGACCTGCTGGGCTCCAGCAATCCTTCTGCCTCAGCCTTCCAAGTAGCTGGAACTACAGGCGCGTGTTACCACACCCGGCTAATTTTTTGATTTATTGTAGAGATGAGGTCTCACCAAGTTGCCCAGGCGGGTCTCAAACCCGCGGGCTCAGGCAATCCACTCACCTCAGCCTCCCAAGGCATGGGATTACAGGCTGAGCCACTGGGCCCGGCTCCTTTTACTTTTAATTTGTTAAAATGTTAAGGATTTGACATCTGTGTTCACCAGGGATATTGGTCTGTATATTTATTTTCTAGTAATGCCTTTGGCTGTTTGTCATCAAAGTAATGCTGACCTCATAGAATGAGTTGAGAAGTATGGCCTACTATTTTATTTTATTTTCTGGAAGAGTTTTTATAAAATTAGTATTATTTCTGTGTTAAATTTTTGGTAGAGTTAACTAATGAAGCAATCCCAGGCTGGAGTTAACTTTGTGTTAAAGTATTTAATTACAAATTCAATTTTTAAAACAGACCTATAATTATTTAGATCATCTATTTTTTCTTGACTGAGCTTTTGTAGTTTGTGTCTCTTAAAAAATTTGTGCATTTCACCTAAGTTGTCTAGTTTGTTTAGCATATGCCTGTCATTATATTCCTTTATTATACTTTCAAAGACTGTAGAATCTGTGGTAATATCCCTTCTCTCTATCTTGATATTGGTAAATTTTATGCTCTCTCTTTCTTTACTCATCAGTCTGGCTAGAGCCATATCAATTTTAATTTTATTCTAAATTGAACCAGCTTTCAATTTAATTGATTGCCCTCTACTGATACATTGTTTTCTATTTCACTAATTTCTTCACTTTATTTTTTAATAATATTTTACTCTAACTTTTCTCTTTCTTTTGTAGTATCTAAATCTGGACACTTTAGGTCATTGATTTTAGACTATTATTTTTTAAATATAAATCTTTTAATTCTATGAATTTTTGCTTAAGCATTGTTTTAGCTGTATTCCAAAATTTTGATAAATTGTGTTTTCATTTGCATTCAGTTCAACATATTCTTTAATTTCCCTTTTCTTTATTTTTAATTACTATTTTATTTAAAAATGTGGGGTGCAATTCAGGATTGGGTACATAAGTGGTCATCGTGCAGATGAAATTTGGGTACCCTTATTGATGTTATATGCCTCCCCCTCGGCAGTGTCTCGCTAATGCCAATCCCTTTCTTATAGTATTATGACAAATGTTCAGGGTCTGTTTATGAGTGAGTACATGTAGTACTCAGATCTTTGTTTCTGTGATAGATTACCGAATGTTATAAACTCTAAATCCATCCAAGATGCTGCAAAGTCTAATTTCTTTCCATCATGGTTGGAGAATACTTCATATTATTTCAACAATTTTAAATTTATTGAGATGTATTTTATGGCCCAGAATATGGACTCTCTTGTTAAATGTTCCATGTGCTGTTAAAAACAGAATGTATATTCTGTTTTTAATAGGTGGAGTGTTTTATAAATGTAGTTTAGGTTAATTTGGTTAAAAGTGCTGTTTACATCTATATATTTACTAATTTCTTCCAATTCTTATATGAATTATATTGAAAGGCATGCTAAAATCTCCAATTCCAAGTGTACATTTGCTTAGTTCTCCTTTCAGGTCTATCAATTTTTGCTTCATGTATTTTGAATTTTTACTAAGAGGTGCATAAACATTTGTGATTATGTTCCAGTGGCAAACATTTAGGATTTCTACATCTTGTTGATGAATTGACACCTTTACTATTATCAAATGACCCTTTTAATCTGTACTAATGCTTCTTGTTCTGAAAGCTACTTCATCTGATATTAATATAACTACTACAGTTTTGTTTTGATTAGACATGGCATGGAACATGTTTCCATCCTTTGTCTTTACTTTATAAGTTTTTTTATATTTAAAGTGCTGTGGTTTTTATGGTTCGTTTTTATAAATAACATGTATAGTTGAACCTTGAGTTTGTATCTCATTTAAATGGAATGTTTAGACTGTATGTATCTGTATGGTTGGGTTTAAATTCACCATCTTGCTATTTTTTTTCTGTTTGTCCCACATTTTATTTGTTTTCCTTTTCCTTCCTTTCTTCTTTTGGATTATTTTTTATTATTGAATTTTACATGTTGTATTGGCTTATTAAGTATTTTTTAGTGATTGATATAGGGTTTATAGCATTCCTCTTTAACTCATCACTTTCCACCTTCAAATAATATTATACCCCATCACATGTAGGATAACTTTATGAAAGTAAACTTCCATTTCCTCTTTATCTTTTCTGCTATTTTTGTCATATATACTTACCTTTACATGTATTATAAGCTCTCAAATACATTATTTTTATTTTAACAGTAAATTATCTTTTAAAGAAATTTTAACAAGAAAAACAATGTTTTATATTTACCCACTTATTTATCTTTTCTTGTGCTATTGATTCCTTTGCTTAGATCCAAACTTCTATCTTGTATCATTTTCCCTCTGCCTGAAAAACATCTTTTAAGACTTCTCTTGGTTTTTAAAGTTTCAAAACAAACTTCATTATTCAAAAAGATTTTTTTTTCTGTGTGTAGACTAGTAAGCTGATAGGTTTCTTTTTTAAGTCATTCAAAGGTGTGATTTCACTGTCTTCTGACTTTCATTGTGTTTGGGAAGTTTTCTGATAATGTATAATTTTTACTCTTTAAGTAATGTTCTTTTTTCTCTGGCTTTTAAGATTCTTTACCACTGTTTGAGCAATTTGATAATGATGTGTCTCTGTAGTTGTCTTCATGTTTCTTTTTCCTGAGGTTCGCTAAGCTCCTTGGAAATGTGTGTTTATAGCTTTTCATCAAATTTGGAAATAATTTGGTCATTATTTCTTCAATAATTTTTGTCTTCTGCCTATCTGACAGGACTTCAATTATACATAAGGGCACCTGATACTTTCCACAGATAACTTATGCTGTATACAATTTTCTCATGTTTTATTTTGTATTATTTCTCTTGATATCTTCAAATTTACTATTTTTAAAAACCCTGCAGTGCTTAAGCTGTTGTTAATCCCATCTAATGTATCTTTAGAAGTTGAATGTATATCTTTTAAATATCTTTCATTTCTATCCTCATTGTGCTCATGCTTTCCTCTAACTTATTAAATATACATTATATATGTAATATTTTTCCAATAGATGCTAAGTTGCCTGTTCATTTTTTTAATCAGTGTTGATTCTTGGTCTAGTTCTACTAATTTATTTTTCTCTTCACTTCTAGTCATATCTTCTTGCTTCACTGCATGACTACTAGTTTTTTTGTTAAATACCACAAATTGTGATTTTATATTATTGGTGTTACATAAAATATTTGGGGTTTTGTTCTGGGATGAAGTCACATGGAAACAGTTCAAAACATATAAGCTTTGCTTTTAAACTCTGTTAGAACAACCTGTAGTTTAGGCTAATTTTATCCCACCACTAAGTCAATACTCTTCTGTGGTATCTATCTGACTCTTTTCCACTCTGGTTACTGGAACACAAAATATTACTATCCCTGTAAGCTCCAAAGATTGCCAGCCTGCTCCTTTTCAGTGATTCTTTCCTCAGTCTTAGTAGCTTCTTTACTTATAAACACTGATTGATACTCACTCAAAGACCCTTGGGCAAGCCTCTACAGGTCTCCTGACCTCTCTTCATCTATGTAGCTCTCTTTTGTCTGGTAATCTGCCCCACAAATTCTGGCTGCCTTGGCCTATATTTACTGTATACTCTGTTACATTTGGTGAGACTGCTGGGATGTTTGGCTTACCTTTTCCTATTCTCTCACCAAGAAAATCTCCCAAGGCAGTGAGCTAGGCACTTGTAGGTCTCATAACATTTGGTTCCCTTCTTTTTGATCACAGTCCTGTGCTGCCAATGGGCCAGCACGGCCAGAAGCAGAAGTCCTTCCCCTTTATTCTCTTGAAAATAATGTAGAAAATCTTTGTCTATTGAACAGTTAAAAGTCATTCAGAGCCAAATTGGCTTAATAAGGGTAATCAAACTAGGAGTGCCTAGAAATGAATGAATTATTTTCTCATGTATCCTGTAAACTAATTATTTCCTTCTGTATAGGTACAGGACACAATATCCCATCCTAGGCCTCCTGTATGATGACTATGAATATATACCACCAGGTAGTGACACACAGACTATTGTGATTGAGAAAACAGAAGACAAATGGACTTGTGTAAGTTCACTTGAATATTTATAGCCCTATTTTGACTATAGCCTAATAGTCTTTTAAAATTAAGGTAAAAGATCAAGCAAACTAAAAATTCTGAGTATTCTTTTTTCTTTTAAGACTTTTTTTGTTTCTTTTACGGATATGTAATGGGAATTAAGCAACTTTGGAAAGATTCATATATGAAGTAGTATAATTGATTATTTAAAATAAATTAGATGCTTTTACCCCAAAGAGGAAGAAGATTAATATTAGCAATATGCAAATTTTATTTCTTTCTTAGAATATCCCAGGAATTATTTTTAAAATTCCACTCAAATTTATCCTCTTTTTTCTAAGACAGGTAGCAAATGTAATAGACATTTATAAAAGAAAGTTGAGGACTTGAAAGGGGGCATGTTTTAATAAAATTTGTCTTGCAGTCTTGAATACTTATTCTTTTTAGGATTTTAAAAGAAAAGAGATGTTTCTGTCTTTTTCACTAGATTGTAAAATCCTTCAGCTTTACATTTGGTTGGTTATGGTGGCTTACTCCTATAATCCCAGCACTTTGGGAGGCCAAAATGGAAGGAATGCTTGAGTCCAGGAGTTCAAGACCAGCCTGGGCAACATAGCGAGACCTCGTCTCTACAAAAAATAAAATAATAAAAAACAAAACAAAATAAAAACAGCCAGGCATGGTGGCATGTGCCTGTAGTCCCAGCTACTTGGGTAGCTGGGGAGAGAGGATTGCTTGAGTCCAGGAGTTTGAGGCTATGGTGAGCTATTATCGTGTCATTGCACTCCAGTCTGTGCAACAAAGTGGAACACAGACTCAAAAAAAAAAAAAATCCCACAATTATAGTGAGGTTGCCAACAAGTCATGTACTCTAATACCTACTCTACCTGGACATCTTCCAATATGACCACATGACACGGACCTTAGCATCTTTCTAAGTGGTCCAGTCCATTGCAAAAGGGGCGGATTATAAAAACTCTCTTCTTATAAAGGACTGAAAACTACTTTCCTAAAACTCTGACTTGTTAACCTATTAACCTTTAAAGTAGTAATCATCAAACAAGTGATATACAATTGGCCTTTAATATCTGTAAGAAATTGGATCAAAGATCCCCTGCGGATACCAAAATCTGCAGATGTTCGAGTCCCTTATATAACATGGTATAGTAGTTATATATCACCTATCATATCCTCCTGTATACTTTTAAACCATCTCTAGATTACTGTTAAAACCTAATACAATGCAAATGCTATGTAAATAATTGTCATACTATGTTGATTAGAGAGGAATACAAAAAAAATATTCTGTACATGTTTAGTAAAGATACATTATTTTTTCTCGAATATTTTCAATCCATGGTTTGTTGAATCTATGGGTGTAAAATCCATGGGTAAAGAAGGTTGAGTGTATATTCCCTAGTACAGTACTTCTCTCTGCAAGTAACTTTCCCTGCTAGGGGACATTTAGCAATGTCTGGAGACATTTTTGGTTTTCACAACCAGGTGTGTAGGTATTACTGGCATCTAACAAGCAGAGGTCAAGGATGCTGCTAAGCATACTACAATCTACAGGGTAGTCTCCCACAATAAGTAATTATTCAACCCAAAATGTTAATAGTGTTGAGGCTGAGAAACCCTGCTAATAGAACAGAATACTCTTCGACGGTACACTACTGCAAGAAGTTCTAATAGTAAGCCACTGATAGGGATCACAGGATTGGGTGATATCCTTCAGGTGCAATGAACAGAAGAAGAGTTAAGAATCCCAGCTCTTAAACAATAGAAAATCTGACTAAAACGTTGTGAAAATGACCTGTGTTTTTTTATGTTAAAATTCTCCACTTGTCAAACTGCTTAGGTAATAAAAGTAGGCAAAACTAATCTAGGGTTATTAAATTTGAGATGTAGTTATCTTTGGGGGGTGTATACTGACTGCAAGGGAGCATAAAGAGGGCTTCGGGCGGGTACTAATAATGTTCTTTTTTTTGTCTGGGTGATGGTTGCATATACATGTTCAGTTTGGGAAAATTCATTTAGTAGAATGTATATAATATGTCCACTTTTTCTACATGTTTGTTACTTACTATACTTCAATAATATTCTTAAAATATTTAAGTATACCATGATGAGCAATAGATAACTATGAAAATATCAATCAAGTATTTTGCAGAATATTTTGAAGAAATTTTTAAATTACACTTCAGATGTACACTTAATAAAATTCAGCATTTGTTAAATAGCTTAAAAATGCTTTGGTCAAACAAGCTCAAATATTTGAGTAAACAAAACATTCAGAAAATGTTTAGCTCAGAAGCTCTTTACAATCAAGCCATCAATCTTGTAAATATGGTTGTTTTCATCAATGGAAGCAACCAATGTTTATTAATCCCCAAATCAAAATAACTGCATATTTCAAAATTTGTTTTTCTTAGGTCATTAATTAGTTGAATATTATTTATTGCAAATTATCAACTCACCAAGGGTACTTGATGACCCAAGAACCCGATGGGCAGCAAGAGCAAGTCAGCAAAGCATTTACATTTTGTAACTTGGAGATAATTCGATGCTTAGTTAAGACTGAGAAGCAATTGCAACTACTAACCACATATGCCCCAGAGGTGGCAACAGTATAAGGACTTGTCAAATAATGAGTAGCCACTACTTCTCTCTCCATAAAAAAAAGTGCAGCAATAAACATCAGAATTGGCATTTGAAGGAGTTATAGGACTGGTAGCAAGTTCAGAATATATTTAATTTTACAGATAACAGATCCATATTTATTAACAAAGATGTTTGGATGTATTTAACCTCTGAATATGACACTAGGGAGAAAATCTACTCAATCCTCCCTCCTTCCTGCTTAAACTCATTTGAAACATATCTTGACTAAAGTCAGATAGACAAATAATTGTCTCATTGAATGTACATATAAAAAAGTGCCACAAAAGTGCAATGTGTGTCCATTGGTTTTATACATATCAATTTAAATAATTTTCCATAATTGTGAGCATACAATAGTAACAACGTCTTAAACTAATTATGAACCATTTGTAAGATAACCTTTTTTTTTCTTTTCTAGCCATGAATGAATCCACTTTAAAGTATTACAACTTAAAGGTGTTTTTTTGTGTGTCTGCATTAGTACTTTGTTATTTTTCCATCACTAAGGGCCATTCAGTATTTTGAACTAGGCTACTACTCAACAAATCTAATGAAATGAATTAGTTATTCTGATGACAGTTTCCCCAGTCATTTATGAGACTTGAATCCTTTCTTTAACATTTATGTATTCAATATAGAAACACAAACTGAAAGAAGGACCTGCTTGTTTAAGCTTCGATTGCAGACACTATAGAACATAGCCCATTATTTTTTCAGATAGAGTGCTTCCTGGATACTGAACTAATTTGTTGGGGCAGAGATTTTACAAAGTATGCCATTAGATGTTTTTTTCTGATAAAAGGTATGCAGTTCAGCTACAAGATGAAATAATGTTTTCTTTAACAAAGAAATACAATTGAATTTTAAAAAATAGTTTAATGTATACTATATACAGCTTATATTTGCTTTTCTCACATTAAGCTTTGTGACTAAAAAGTATATGTTATTACATGCTATTTATATCTCTCAGAGACATAACTAAGTCAAAGGTGATGGTTAATTTCAGTTAGCAGGGAAATGGGATAATAACTTTTTAAATAACTAAATCCACTATGCTATTCTGGTTCTAAGTACGTATTAGTGCCATGGCAAATCTGTGCTTTCAAAGCATAGCCTCCCCAAATGAGCACTCCCCACTCCATTTCCTAAAAAAACTTGTAACACTATATGGTGGTAGTGGGTAGATGGAAGGTAGACTTTTTGATAGTGGTATGCAAACACAACATTGAAATATTATATAGCTAAAAAGGCTTGGAGAATAAAATAGCAACAACAAATACTTGGTAGCTTTATTCCACTTGGAAGCAATTTTTTGTAGTAGAGTATTTAATATATGTAGCAGTTGGTTGAGTAATTGGGCACTAATGACCTTACAAAGTGAACAGAAGTAGAGGCAAGTATTTTTAAAATACATTACAAGATAAGAATAAAGTTCCTTAATTTGAACTCATCTGGCTAAAGTTAAGAATTAGTCCTTCTCAAGGTATAGATTAAGGCAAAAAATATATATTTGGATTATATGTGAATGAAGTTTTACACTGAAATATCATTGCAAATATCTGTATAAAACTGTCATATCTTATAATTATATTTTAATATTTACTCATTATACTAAGATACTGTTAAGATAACAGATGAGGCACTACACTAAATCAAACCATAAATGAAAAAATGCTTACTATTATTTTTTAGAAATATTCAAATAGGTCTTGATATAAAGCTAAAAGCCTATTTTTTATTATCATAATACTTTAGCTAAAATGTTGCACTCTGTAACATAAATTCCAAATGTATCAAAATTTTGTGATAGAAAATGTCAATATTCTTCACAAGTTATATAGTCCTATATTTGTTTCCTTGGTGTAGGAACAACAGAAGTTTCTCCTCTGCTAACTATTCATAAATGTAACTGTAACAAAAGTGTACTATGCTATTCACACATTATAAATGAAATAATGGAAAGTTTTTATTAGCTTAATAGAAAGTGGCCAGCCATCATTACTATCTGAAAATGAGAATAGGTGTGATATTTTGTTAAAATACTCAAAAATAACAGTGTACAAAATTTTAGGGCAGTTAAGCCTTTAATCCATGGATAATGAATTGGAGTCATAACAAGGTCCTCATTATACTTAATTTTAAAAGTTGTAATACAACACAATCATGGATAATAGGGAAAAAATATGCAATTAAATGGACCGAGAAGAAAAAACTGATCATAAAATAAGAGTCTAAATCAGATATCTGAAGAAAAAATAAGGTTTATAATAAAAGGAAGGAACCATTTAAAAAAATCCAAGAGTTTTTTTGCATAGAATGTTTCTTTGAAAAATAAGTAGTTTGGTGAAATATATTTCCTCATCTTATAATATTTAACTTTTAGTGTAATGTTATTTTATGAATTATATCATTTGAATAAGGGAAATTTGCATGCTTCCTCATGTAGATTTTAAAATATAATCTATATAATAAAAAATTGTAATACAAAATTAATGATATTTGATCACTTAAATGTTTCTTTTCCAATTTGTGAATACAATCAATAGTAATAGTAGTGATGTCTTTTCTTCTCACAAATTTCTCCCAACTTTCTATGAAAACTGAAAAGATGTCAGAAGAGAAATGCTTATCTAATTTCTATTCCAGTATGTTTTCATTTTTGATTTGTCAAATAAAATGGAGACTGCGTAATGGCATGCAAAGTAATCTGTTTAACATGTCTAAATAAAATATTTAAAGTATATGTATGGTTTTTGTAAAAGTCCAAGTAGGAAATGTGCAGGAATAATTTTAGCTTAGCTATATATTTTTGTCAAGAAATTATTATTAACATGTGAATGTTTATGTTGGAACTAACAAGCACAACTTTCATTAAAAACAAAACAAAACAAAAACCTTCCTGATGTGGGCTACTTTTAAAATTGCTCAACCTAGAATTTATGCAGTTTTCTGCTTTAAATTATAATTTCTTTTCTTATAAACCTAGTTTTCTAAGTTCTGTTACTCACTTGTTTCAAACGTGAGTCCATAAAGCATTCTTCCCATCCTTGTTGTTTTTTTTTTTTTCTTTTTTTTGAAAGCAGAATTTATTGAGAGGACAGAAAAGCTCCCACAGTGGGAGGGAACCCAAAGGTGTTGCACTCTTCCCAACCTTGTAATGGTGCTTTAGCTATATTACATTTTCTTAACACGGACAATACAAGAACAAAAAGCTTTTAAAAAATTCCAACTCACTACTCAATTTAGATCACCTTAACAGTCATGTTCATACCTCATACCACCTACAAAGATGACATATTTCTTTTGAAAATAATGATTCCTTTGGAAGTAAATAATATGCTGTGAAAAGACTTCCTGAGAAGGGATATCTTTCCCACCACATACCAATACTAAATTTACTGGATTTTCATGGTACTTTTTTGTCCAGTTAAAAAAATACGAAGTATTTCATGCTCATCCTAGGCTAAATGAAATAATAAATAAAAAACATGTAAATGAAGAATGTAATAAACAAGTGCGCCTCTTAAAATAAAACCTTTAACAATATTTAGTCCAGAATAAGATATACCTCTTTTTAGTCTACAAAGTAACACTGGAATTGTTATATTGCATAACTAGATGATAGCTAGGCAGTCTTGGTAATCATGGTGTCTTGTAGACAATGAGATGTTACATTCTTGGTCTTTATGTTTGGTTTCACATTCTACTACATTAAAATAATTATTTGTTATTAGAGTATATTTTCTGGATATCCATCTTGTTAAGGGGCAGCTTTGCGATATCATGCTTTGATTCTATAGTTGGTTTGCTAGCCCAATCAGTGTTGAGTACCCTTAATTCATATGTGCCAAGATTCAAAAAAGCAGACCAATTTCTTAAAATGGGATAATATATAGGCTTTTTGATGTAGTTCCCTAAAGAGGTCTGATGAGCCAGCCATGCTACGAAGGATGGGTAGTGTTAGAATCTAGTGTTTTGGAATCACATGAGAGGTGACTGAGACTTACATTATAAGTTAAATGGGATAATGTCAGTATAGTCAATTGGTCTACATTTTAAAATGGAGCAGAGTTACTTGGGAAATACTCAAAGAGAAAGGCATGACAACTGGAACAAGCAAGATTTTTTGTTTGGAGTATTATGCTCTTGAACCTACAAATTAATCAATTTCTTCTGCAGGGCCTTTAAATTGCTGATAACAATATTCAGTTCTTATCTAGGACCCAAGGTTCTAAGAGATCTTTCTTAACCAGTTCCAAATTTAAAAGCTAATTCCTTTGGATAGATAAGGTGAAGCTGAACAAAGTAGGGAAATTGGATATTCCAATTCAATGATAGTCTAGGGTTCCAATCAAGTCCTATATTTCCTCTAAATGAAGCCTTATTAGTTCAAAAAATCTTACTGGACAGAATTCCAAACACAGCCAGATTTTCCTTAGTTCTTACAAGGCGGAGTAGAAAAAGCTGAACAAGAGGATTCTTTTGTTCTTCTGCCTTCATGGATGATGAGTAATTAGTTTCCCCCTGGATGTAGACATATTAAGAATTGTACTGTATCTCCTTTCAAAAACTATTTTCAAAAATTCTTATAATGATGCCTCTCATTGTGTTTCAAATTAAGCCAGTTGTGGAAGGAGACTTCAAAATAAGCCAATCAGGTGCAAGTAGATGAAGGTAGGAGTGAGAAAGAATATAAATGAAACAACATTGGCCATGAAGTGATAACTGTTGAAGCTGGGTGATGGCTATACAGAGGTTCATTATATTCTACTTTTGTTTATAGTTTTCTGCAATTAAAACTGTTATAAATATTTATATTATAGATAGATAATTATACACAAACATAAACACATAATCTTTAAGAGCAGTTCAAGGTTCAAACTGGTGGTTGTCCTGTATGGGCCATGAGGAGTTGAATTTAAAGGCCCTGCCCGGATAACAATTCCCAAATACTTTCTTCCCCATCATGGCATACACCACTTAGAAGTGACAATTAGACAAATATATCTGCACATAATGGCCCTGAACTGTTCTGGAAAAATGATTTTTCAGTAATTCCCTGTCTTGGCATAGACGAGTCTTGCACCAGTAAAATCTGTATTTTTTTTTTATAGACAATCTTGTTTGTAACATGGGCTAAATTCACATCTGTTCTACCTGGGATAAGGTTTTCTAGGCCCAATTCACAAATAGAATAAAATCCAGCCACTTTTCTCCAGCTCCACTGTAACAATGAACAATTGAAATAACCTCTTATGGCTGTTTCCCTCAGTTCCTCAAAATTCCTCACAGCCTCCAGAGAGATCTTCAAAATGTAAATCATATCACATTACTCCTCTCCTTAAATTGGCTTCCTATTGCAAACTTCTCTCAGATTTCCTCTCTTATCAGTCTCCCTTGCTAACCATTGTCCACTCAAAGCTTGTTCCATCTCAGGTTATTTTCATTTGCAGGTTTCTCTGACTTACTCTTTCACATGGCGACAACACATGGGAAGCCTGCTAGAAATACATAATTGTATAATTAATATATTAGAAATTAGAAATGCATAATTTTAGGCCCCACCCTACATCTATTGAATCAGAATATTCATTTTAACAAGTTCTTAGCTGATCTCTATAGACGTTAAATTTGAGTAACACTGGTCTAACATGCAAGGCTAATAAATTTCTTCTTGTTTTGTTAATGATTACTAAATAATTAATAACCCAACTGATAAAGAGTGTCAACCAATAGTGCTATACATCTAGATACATAAATTATATTAAATGCTGACTGGTTTAAATATAACAAGTTATTTTATGCTCATTTGCAGAAATATTTCCCAAATACTTAAATCAACATTTTTCCTTTTGAATATATATTGAGAATATAATTTGATGTATTATATCTTTCAGGATTGTGTCATTTAACCTGGTTAAGAACTTTTGGTTTTCTATGTAATACTAAATCTCAGGTCTTAAAATGAGCACCTTTATTTATAGTATCTCATTATTGCAAAATAACACATTCTTGAGGAATATGCATGCTATAGTTAACATAATTGTTTATAATCTTAGCTCATGTTGTTTTGAATGCACAAAATTCAACAAGACATTAAAGAAAGGACCAAATGGCCTAAGAAAAATTTGAAGTGAAAAGTCTTTTAATACAGAATGAACATTACAACACAACATTAAATACACTCATAAAACCTTGAAGTGCAATAAATGCTTTTTATTGTAGGCTCATTTCAATGAGTAACATTTAGAAATAATAATCCCACATAACAGTGACGATCTTATTTTACAGCGTGTACATCATTTACAGCCACATGACACACGATTTTAGTAGATTTTCCAAATTTAATATTCTGAAGTTAAGAAAGATAAAAAGTTTATTCTCAAGGAACTGATTCTTATCTGGTGCAAAAACAGAAAGGTGAACGTTATTTGAAACACAAAGCCACAATATAGCATGAAGCAAAATTACATTTTAATTATGTTGAACAGCTGAATATAAACATGAAGCAACTAAAACTTAAAAGTACACATCATATGCATTACATTTATGAACAAGATTTTCATTAAATTTCCCTAAACCAGCTTTTAATATTAAGCGCCATTTTGATTTGCAGCATGCTAACACAAAGCGTTGTTAAAGGGATGCATATTTTAAATTTATATACTGTAAACTGAATATCCACCTCCAAACTATTGGCAGCATATTTTTCTGTTAAATACTGCATAAATACTGCCTCATATTGAAAATGCATGTTAATAATATGGTATATAGATTTTAAAAATCAAAAATTTCAATAATGGCATAAAATTGCACCTTTAAACATTAGAGCAAGTAAGACTAGAACAATCATACTTGCTAAGACTGTCCTAAAAAAAAACCTCTAAACATTATAATATTTAAGAAAACTGTGTTCTCTCAATTTAATCTTTAGATCCTTAAGAAATACAGTGCTGATTTTGTTTGCAACACTAATGTTGCATCCATTTTAGAAAGCCACATTTGACTCAAATATACTTTTGTCATATATGCCATACTGAACAACAATCAACTTGAACATCAGAAAAAAAGTGAACTTTAATCCTTAGACTTTGCCTCACACTTAAGCACAGAACGCTATATTTTAAATATCATCTCGTGATAAAATATTAGCAGCTCTGAATGAATTGTGATAAAATTCATTAATAGTACTTAATTAACCTGTTTTCCAGTGAATTTTCTTTTAATGAATACACAAAACTTTTGCCATTTCTGGAATTCAATTTCCAGGTACAATATAAAAGGCTCAATAACTAAGTGACTGATGAATGACTGCATTTTACTATCTCATCCCATTTCTAAAATTGCATAAAAGTGAGGCTTCCTTGCTATAGCAAAGCATTGCTAAACTCCTCAACAATGTTTTCTCTCTTTAGAAACATTTGTTTCTTGTATAATCAGCCAAATAAAGTATTTGTCTTTGCTTTTCCCCCTATAGTTTAATTATGCATATAATACTATTAAATAGATACTTCAGAAGTTTTCTGCGACCATTCTATGGTGCTTCTTAAATTCTTTAAGTAATTTTCAAAGGGCTATGAGATCCCCTGTCAATTCAAATATTTTACAATCTTTAATACAAAGAATGTAAAGTTATGGTTTAGTATCAAGCTTTGAAACCAGATGAAACAGTCAGTGACATTTTTGTCCCAAGTAGCATATCAAATTTTCTAATTAGCTTTTTTCTTTACATTGATCTTATTACATAAGAGCCTCCTTGTGGTGCCTCATAATATGCTGATTTTTTTCTGATGGTCTTCGGAACCCCTTCTTGCAGAATTCACATCTGTGTGGATAGTCTTTTGTATGTATTGATATCACATGCCGTTTAAAGCCAGATGCATCCGTAGTGCTGTATTCACAATACTCACATTGGTAAATCTTCCTTCCAGTATGGGTCTTCATATGCTTTTTGAGCTCATTTTGTTGTCTGAATCCTCTCTTGCACCTTTTACACTTCAATGACTGATCCTTAGTATGAACTGAAAGGATATGGCCACTAAGAATAAATGGATCTGATGTTTTAAAGTCACAGTGCCTACACTGATGAATCTTCCTACCCTTATGGATATCACTATGCTTTTTGAGCTCAGAAGGACGGTGGAAACCTTTATCGCACACCTCACATTTGTGAGGAAAATCCTTAGTGTGAACAGATATGATGTGCCGCTTAAGGTCACTTGAGTTGGTGCTCTTATGGTCACAATGGGGACACTGGTGTGTCTTGTGTCCTTGAAACAAATCCAGATGGCGTTGAAGCTCCCTCTCATCACCAAACGCTTGGGGACAATGCTCACACTTATATGGCAAATTGTTACCATGCTTAGATTTAATGTGAGTTTTCAGATTTGACTGATCTGCACACCTGAAGACACAATACTGACACTGATATGGCTTCTCACCAGTATGGGTTCTCATATGTTTCTTGAGTTCAGAAGGATGTCGAAAACCCTTCCCACACTCAACACAAACATGAGGAAAATTCTTACTGTGTACAGCCAACAAATGTCTATTCAACAGTCCTTGTTCTGCAGTTTCATAGTCACAGTATTTGCACTTATGCATCTTCGGCTCCTTATCTCTTAAGATAAGTTTATTTGAACTCAGTGGACTAGCCTCTCTGTATCTTCGTGTGTATTCTGTAAATTCATGGGTTTTATCAACTTTGTTTATAAGCTTATGGCTTTCTAAGTGGTTATGAAAACTCACTTTCTTATTAGTCGTAAAGTCACAATCTGTACACTGGTATTTTTTTCTCATCAAATGATCAGGATGATTCTTCATGTGTCTTTTTAAGAATCCCCTGGATTTAAACTTTTTTGTGCAAATATGGCAAGGGTACACTGTCAGGGGCTGTCCATCAGGACCTATTATAACAGCTAGATAAAAAAAGAAAGGAAATTGTGACATTTGGTCAGACTGCTTTAAAGGATTTTACAACAAACGTGCCAAAATTAGCTGGCATTTACTCTGTGAAAACTATACTAGTTGAATAAAATCCTGTAAGATAAAAATGCACACTAAAAGCAATTTATAGCAAAGTAGCTCACTAAAAAGTAGTGAGCAGCACTCTACTATAGACTATTCATCTGTCAAAATGTTATATCACATATACTTTGAAAACCAGAAATTAGCACCCTTTATTGTTAAACCAATCTGAAAATTCTCTTTAAAATGTCTTTTTAATAAAAAGAAAACATAGTTTCATTAAGTACTAGTCACACAATATAAAAAAAAATATTTATATCATACACAAACATGTACATGGGGAGGACTACCCTGTAAATATCAGGTTTTTTTTCTTTGGTTCAAAAAAATACTTCTAAATCTCAAATCATTATAATATTCATAGAACAGTATTTTACCTGTTTGCCACTGCCTGGTTTCTCCCCTTCTCCTCTTCTTGGCTTTTTGTTTAAGTACTTTATTTGTATTAATACTTTCACAAATTTGAAGGTACTGTGCTGCTGTACTACTTCTGTTTTCTAATGCTGAATCCAAAGTATTTCCTTGAAAAAAATTGACCACCATTAAACTACACATTTATATTTATACCTTTTTTTGATTTTGTTAGATGAATAACTACAGATGACATGGCAACGAATTATCATGTTGGCAGTAAATTTCACGAAGTATACTCATCTCCTCATTCTTTTTTTCCTCTCTCACAAAGACATGTACATGCAAACACTTTGAATAGGATTCATGTGAAATTAGCTTTAAATTATCTCAATTAAGTCATCTTAAAAGAATAAGCTGATAAGATGAATGTAATATAAGAAACTGATGTTTATGACCCTATACAAAATCTTGGCATCAGACCAATTTTTCACCAATGAAGGCTGATGAAATTAAAGGAATCTAGCAAGAACTATACATATATCAGTGAACAAGTACAGTCATGGCAACTTTGTGTAATGCATAAAAAAACAGATCACTTTATATATACTTCAGAATGGTATACTTGATATAAAAAGTATTCAGTAGTAAGATTGATTTTAGTGGGTTAAAATAAATATGACAGGCAATTTACTGCAATTTCAGTGGGATCAGTACAGAAGAAAGTAATTCATAAAATTCCAGTTCTCACAAATCTGTTGTGGTGTTATGCAATTTAATTTAAAAAGATAGGCCTACAAAACTGTCATTAACTTACATGCTGTGATCTATGCCCCTCATCAATGTCTCTGAAATCTACAATTAAGTTTAGAGAGTCAAACACTTCTCAAGGATAGAAACAGAAAAACCAGACATTTTATCATGTCTCCTTGCTTAATAAAAAACAGATCAACTAGGGGGTAACATTATACAAGAGTGTATTAAAACTAAAAAAAATTAAGCTGACACAGGTTTTATATAACAGTTATATATAAATCTACTGGTTGCCACAGAAATTAAGAAAATAGTTCCACTGCAAATAAGACATAAACAAGTAGTTGATATCATGAATAATTTTTACTCTTCTGTCCAAATAATTTCTACTTTATAATTTTTTTCCATAGCAAACTTTTATGGCCTATGATACTTATATCTTGAGAGAAATCTAAAATATACTGCATTTACAGATTAACATACATTATGTCCATTTATAAATTAACCAATTTCCCAAATAGGCCCACTTCTATGGAACTAACTAGATTAGGTATGACCAGGCAAGTAAGAGTTCAACAAATATGTCTGTAGACACAAACTCTTTATTTACCAAGCAGTATACAAAGCCAAATCTTTAACTCATATCTCACATACAGTGCTATCTCACCTGGTGCTTGACAATCTTCATACCTTCTGGAAACTCTTCTTTCATCTCCTAAAAAAAAAAGACTAATTAAAAACTGATATGCTAATTGTAATGATTAATAGTGAATCACATCTTAACCTACAAAATCTTACTTTGTCTACCATTCCTTGGATTAAAAAGTTTTTTGTTGAGTTCTTCCACTCCTATAGATTAGATATTGTTACACACTGAAAATAAGGGCTGCTGTTAGCATCCTTGGAATTATTAACATCCAAAATAGTTTTACTTCTTAAGTACAAACTGGGTAGATATTTCTGCTGAGTACCCCAAAGATTGAAGATAATAAATGACTGTTGAATGAATAAACCTTTGGAGATCCAAGTTTAGATAAATTAATGCATTTGAACACCAACATTTTTCAAATTAAAGAGTATACCTGGACTATCTTGTACATTAGACAGGAAATAAAATAGACAAAAGTAACTTGGTAATTTTTTTTTTCATTACATACTTTCTAAAAGAGCACACCTGAATTTCTGTTTCTTTTCAAGACCCCCAAATCTTATTATCTGTAGTGTTAATGAATGAAATAAGTTTGTCCAAAAGGGGAAGGATCAATTTTCAACGGATATTCTTGTTTTAGAAAAAATAAAATTTTTATGGCACTACCACAGGTAGGAGTTAAAATAGATCATACTGAAAAATGCAATGCATTAAGCAAGGCTCATTTTAAATTGTACAAGATATGTGGTAGAAAAAAAGTCATGTAAAGTAACTAGAGATGAATCAGTCCACAGTAAAACATTTTATTATATTAGCCAACTCATGGTGGCATTAGCACAGCATATTTAATGTCTTAAAGGCTGATTAAATACATATGTTATGTACTTATCAGGTGAAAAAATGCCAGTGTCCTACCATATGCCGCAGCCCAGACAACAGGGACAACTGTTTTATTAACATCAGAGTCCTCAAGCTGAATCTCAGGGAGAGAAGTTCCTTCCTCTTCCCCTACAATGACTTCCATGTATACTTCATCTGCTATTTCAGCGCAACCTAAATTTTAGAAATAATTGCTTGTTTATAACCCCAAATATTTAATAAGTGGGTAAAAATTCCAAACAACTTAAATCTTTCAACTTTCAAATTTTCAGTTTGATTAATTTAAAAATTTATAAATTGAATTTAAATATATATTAGGCATTTTGGAGGCTAGTGCCACTAGGAGACAATTATTTCCCAAAATTCTTATTCTAATATTAGAACTAAGTCCCACAAAAATGGCTTTTTAATTTATAAAACATGTGTGCTTGAAATATATTGACTTATCTTACATTCTATCAGGCATTACAAATTTATTTGCCTGACATTTCTTTGGAACTCAGTATTTCCTAAAAAGTGACTCATGCTATCCCAGATACTATAGTATAAATGAAATAAAGTACTATACATGAGATGAAAAGTTGTCAAAAATACTTAATTGAAAAAGTTTTTAAAAATAAAAATAATTAAAATTACATATAAATATAATGCTGTTGATCAAGAATATGTGGACACTCTTTAAGAGGGTGGATTTTAAGAGACTTAACTGAGGAGAAAAAGCATTAAGTGAGGCTCATTTTTAAAAATATCATGGCAAAAAAAATTTAAACCTAGAGAGCCACTTAATTTAATATACTTTATGTAAAATAATCTGTTTACATTTAACCAGTTAAATAGAAAACTGACTTGAATTTATGTTTTTCCTTTGATTCACATACTGAGATCTTCTATTTACTACAGAAGAAACGTGGGGGAAAATGTAGGAAAAAATTGTCCCTCCTCTCAAGTTTCTCTTCTCTCCATTAACCAGTAAGTTACACTGGTCTAAGCTTTCCATATCCCCATGGAAATCTGGCATCAGTTAACCTAAACCTCAGACTCTCACCTCCTACTGTGCCCCATTCCTGACCAATGAATACAAAAATTAAATAATTTAGAGACCACATAGAAATTATTTCATTCAACTCTTTTCCCCTCCATTCAAATCCTCTCCACTCATGTGTTTGATATTTTCAGTTGTAATATACTACTATGTTTGGGGGTGGAATTCAGTATCCCATGGCATCTAGGGAAGGAAACATGGAAGAATAGGCATTAGAGTGCAGCACAGGTAAAGCTCAATATTGTTAAGGTGATGCAGTGAAATAAATGAGACTCTTGCCCTTCTAGGGCAAAACAAATTATTGTTTCTTCTCAGCATAGCAAGAAGACGAAAGTAGCCTTGGGAAAGGGTTGCATTCCTATACTGAGATGAGAAAGCAGGCAGAGAATAAAATGTCTTCATAAGGAAACATGCAGCATGGCAGGAAAGGAAACCCAAGGAGCTTTTTTCAACCTATGGTATTTATGTTCAAGAAATCTCAAGCGGCAACAACTTGGAGATCACCAACAGCATAAGAAATCAGGATCCTGGCAGCTTGGGTTTGAAGAATACTTACGCAGATAACCCCTCTGTGACAAAGGAACAACCAGTTAGCCCTTCCACTGCCAAATCCAGAGAAAGGCCAACAGTGCTCACTGCCACGTGGAAAGAACACTGGCAGAAGAGTTATGTATCAATTCAAATTCTGCTTGGAATGATCTTAGGCAAATTATTTTCTAAGTCATTTTTCCTTCCACAAAACAGGGATAATACCACCTACCTCAGAGATGAGTTGTGAAAATTAGAAGAGGTAATATATCGCAACATATCCACTAACACATAGTAGGTGCTCAATAATTACATATTTGAGAGCTCCACTTAAGTCAGAACTGTATATTGCTCATCTCTGTATTTCTAGTGTAGTATATTAAGATATAGTATTTCACTGCTGATTTGAACAATACATATATACATGGTGGTCAAAAGACCCTTCTTTTTTAAATTATTTATAGCAAAGAGTCAGGCTTATTTTACTGAACTCTGTTCCTATATAGTGCTTATATCTCTGAGATTGCTTTAAAAAAAAATTCATGATGGTTACTGATAAGTCACTACAGTGCCTTTTGTTCTTACTGATATCATCTTCTTCTTGAGAAGAATCTTTAACTGCCATGTAAACCATCTTCTCCCGCTGCATTCGGCTCTGGTCAAGCACTCCAGCTACAGAATGTCCACTGGTGTACTCACTCTCTGTGACAATTTCTGTTCCACCTTAAAAATTAAAACACATATCAAAATAGAAAAGTATTGTGGAATAACTCACCAAATTAATGAGGAGACTATGTAAGAAATCTTTTCCTTTAGAAAAATGTTTCTTTTTTTTTTATATAATTTTTTTTATTGTGATATTGAGGGGTACAGTTAAGGGTTAGGTACACAAATATGTCTCGTTCAGGCACCCTTGTTAATAAGAAGTGTCCCCCCATCCCCAGACAGGTATTTACTGCCATTAATCCCTTCCCCTATCCTTCCC
>CAUYQG010269097.1:0-41542 GCA_963574415.1 Tarsius wallacei
CCCACTGGTACCTATTTCCCACTGCCTTACAATCTGTCTGTGCAGTGGAATGTAGGTTTGGTCCCTGGAACAAAAGGAGGTACAAAAGAGGAAAATAATGGAGGAAGGGGGGGTCAATAGGAAGTTAGAAAGAGAGAAGAGTGAGAGAGAAAACAGACATACATACCAACTAACAGGTGAAAAAGATACACAAGGCCAGAGAGAAGTGAAAAAAACACGGCAGCAGCTGGGGGCTGCAGTATCCAGCGCTGCGTGGGACCGAGGGTCCCCCGGCCTCGGACCAGTGTGGCTGGCGGTGGGCAGGGGGGTGGGGGAAGGAAAGCAAGAGTCTTTTGGCGAACTCACATTCGGAGAATCTCACAATTCCACCTATGCCATCGCCATCTTACTGGAACTCTCCTCTATTCATCTTTGAAGATTAAATGTCATTGTGAGAAAACATTTCCAGATTCTCCCAAACAGAACCTTGCTCATCCTCTAAGAATCTTTTAAGTACATTATAGTATAATTTACCTGTTTACATGTCTGTTCTGAGCCCAGTCACTGCCTTTTTTTGTTCCACCATCCACTGCAGTATGTTGGTGCCATGATGGTAGTGGCTGTTTTACTCTTCTCCATGTTCCTATAGACCTAGCATAGAGCTGGACAGATAGTGGATGCTAAATAAATGTGGATTTTTGAAACATCAATTAACCTTATGCAGGATGCTTCTTTATTTTGTTTGTTCAGGAAAGCCTCTCTTTTCTCAGTTTCAACCTTTCTACTTTTCTCTATTATTTCATTTTGTGATCCACCAAATGTCTTGAGTTCTACAAGTGATGGATTTATACCAGGAAAACAGAAATGTTGAAGCAAAAAGCTTGAATAGTGATGATTATGATTGTTTTTCTGCAACTACTTCTAAAACAACAGTTTTATCAGTTTCTACACATCCTTGGTTACCTGAATTTCCCCTTAGAATATTCACAAAAATTTTCATCTACCTTTTTTTTTGTCTTTCCTAGATGAATTCACCCATTCTTGAACATCAGAAAACAAGTTAAACACAATTTCTTATTTTCTTATTGACATGTGCTATATTTTATTATCAGTATTGCAACAATATTGTGTTCCACATGTTACCATTGCAATCATATGCTATTTCTGATACTTTGTGGGCCAGATAGGGTATTGGGGTCCAGTCTGTGGTTAGCACCAACACTACACTGTGTTTAGAGGAAAGTGAGTTTCACATTTCAGCAACTGACCTAAAAATGAACTTTCTGAACATGCCTGATGTTTTAATGTGAGAAATTTGGTTCTGTATATATTTGGTGTCAATTTGTGAACGTGGCCAACTTTTTCATTATGACATACATACAGGGCAGGCCATGGGGCTGAAGACATGTATGTCTGAGAATATACTGGAGAATCTCTTATGATCCTTGGGACAATATATCCTTAATATTCCCAGAAATATGTCTTTGTGTTTCTTGTGTTAATGGGGATAATGTGGGAGAAAACTGGGATATACAGGAGGTGGTCTTTTAGGGAAGGCCTGTCCAGCTCCATGCCAAGGGTTTTGGAAATATGTCACAATGTGGGTAAGGTTTGATCATCCAATTTAAGGAATCAGAAACAATACCTGACAGAACCTGATAAGCTCTCTCACTGGCCAGTGTGTTTACAGGTATGGAAAAAAGAGATGCAATAGCAAATATTAAATTAAATTAAAGAAGGAACCTATTTCTCTGGTATTTAGCATACAAGCAGAGACTTTGATTATATGCTTGACTGTTTGGAAAGTCAGGAGATTAATTTCCCCTAAAAACTCCAGTTGGAGACTATAAGGGAGCAGCAAACACCATGAGGCAACCTGTAGGACTTGGTTAGGCTGGAAGATAGGCATTCAGACTGGAGAGAGAGGAAGAGAGTAGGTCCCAGCAGAAACTCTGGAAGAGACCCAGGATGCATGGACATGACTCCACCTAGTAAGTTCCATTTGAGGCAGGAATTAACATATTAAGCAGCACAGACCCCATGAGAACACAAGTGGACAGGTTTTATCCACAGCTGCTGCAGCCAGGTGGTATGCTTGATAGTGTGATGCAAGAAATCACCATAAAGAACTTCAGAGTGTGCAGGAAAAGCTTTCCAGATAGCACTCATGTTAGAAATTATTTTCTTTTCATCCAAAAGCAAAGATAATTTATAACACCTTCCCAACATAGCAATGCTGAAGAGAAAGCATTTTATAGCAATTATTTTGCAGAGACATTTTCATATTGGAGTAAAATAAACTTGGAGAGTTTTAGTTTGGCATGCTGTATAAAGTAGCAAACAGTTACCAAAATACCTAGAGCAAGAGGAACACATTAAAAACAAACAGACAAACACACATTCTTTGTAGGCTGACCTCCAAATATTGGTAACTGCACTGACAAATACTTGAAATTTATGTGTATATATACACACACAGTGTTTAATAAAATATATCCACATTTCTATATTTTAATATAATATATACAATAGAATATATACCTAATTTATAGAAACAGTTTAAAGAATAATAATGAAATGAACATCAATGTATCCAACAACAAATTTATGAGATACATCTGATGTCCCTGTGTATTTATTCTTCTCTGATTGCTCTTTCTACTCTTTAGAGCCAGCTCCCATCTATCTTGAATTTTGTGTTTAATATTCTCTTGCTTTTCTTTACAGTTTTTTTTAAACCATAATTCTACTCAAAATAGTGTAGTTTTGAATTTTATTCAAATGGCATATAATACTGTATATATATATGGTCCTGGAACTTTTCCCTCCTCATCTTTGTGCTTTGGGAATTCTTTATTTTTATTTTTATTTTTATTTATTTATTTATTTATTTTTTACAGCTATATGATATTGCATTATAAGAATACAGAACACCACAATTTATTTATTCAGGTTCTTTTCAATGGACATTTAGGCTCTTTCCGTGCATAAAAATCCCCAAAATGCTGATATGAATATTCATCATGTCCATTTTTCTTGGAGTACAAGTGCGAATGTCTCCCAAGATCAGAATTTGACTAGGCAATGACACGGTGTTTCCCAGAGTGGTAGTACCAATATACACTTTGCCAAAGTGTATAGGATTTCTGATTGTTCAACATCATCTTCAGCACTGGCTATTGTCAGACCTTTAAATTTTTGCCTATCATGAAGGAGCAAAATAGTTGCGGTTTTAATTTGCACTCTCCCTTTTGATGAACTTAAACATATTTCATACATTTATTGGCCATAAGTACTTCCTTCATAAAATGCCTGTTCATTTTATGCCCAACTTTTACGGGGTTGCTTACTAATTTTAAAGATTGTTTAAATATCCTGTATATTAATCTTTTGTCAATTAGAGTCTGTGGCATATGTCTTTTACTGTTTGTGAGTTAAATTTTAATTTGTTTATAAAGTTATGTTAATATTTTCACCATTTATCACATGCATATACAGAGATAGCTCTATCTGCATACTTTCTATAAATTCTCATTGCAGTATAACAAAGCTATTTTGCATCCTAGTGCCTGGCTTGTAGTAACAGTGTTTATTTCAGTTGGTTACAATACAATTTGAACAGCTCAGACTTGGTCCTCATCATGTACAACCTACATAAAGGAAATATTTGATTGGTACTGTTTGGTTGTTCAGAAAGAGGAGAAAATTGAGGCAAGCCATGGCCATTCTTATTTTGCTGTTAAGTAGCAGTTACAACTCAACTCTAAAATCATTTTGTTGTTGTCGTTTCCACTTCAAGCATCCTTATATGCTAAAAAAAAAAAAAAAAAAAAAACAGAGAAAATAAAAGACAAAGACCTAATAGCTAATAGCTACAAGGTTAAAACACAAGAATGATGTGTATGTTCATACCTTCTTTCTGTACTCTTGCTTAACAGCTGTAATTCTTGCAGATGTCATTCACCACATTAGGTACATCACCTTCCATTGTTCCAATGTATAAATTGTTTGCTTAATGTCGTTTCTCCCACTCCACCCCAGACTGTAAGTTTCCATGAGTATAGAAGCTTGTCCTCCCTGTGTCTCAGTGTCCCCAGCACCTAGCAGAGTACCTGGCAGAGTTCTCAATAAAACACTTGTTATGTAAGTGAATAGCACCTCTGTTTTACTCATCCTTTTTCTTTTTGTTCTCTGTGGTTGTTATCTCATTCTGCTGTTTGAAAGAATGATATTTCTCTATTTACATTCTTTCAGATGGTCACCTCTACATTTTTCAAGTTAAAGAAAGATATCTCACCTTTATGACTGAGCTAACTATACGTTGACTTTTTGTCCTGTTCAACTTGTTTCTAAAAAAAAAAATCAGTGGTCTGGACGATGATATCGGCAACGTCTTGATTGAAAATGCATATGCATGAAGCTGGGAGGTATGAGAATATGATAGGCTGAATCCATCACTATGGGTTCTAATACACACAAATGTAAAACTCTTCAGTTGGATACAAAAAAGTCCAACTGTACAAATTGTAGTCAAAAATTTGTGTTTCAATGGCAAACAGCACTGCTTAACGAACATGCTTCTGGATTAACTGGTTCTGATTCTATGGGCATTCTGCACCTTTCATTGCCTTTGAGCTATTTTACATTTATGCAAATTGTAGATGACCTATAGAAGTGCAAAATAATTCTTGTTTATTACAAATGTATTTGTATCTTGCAAGTACATTTTTTCCATGTGAGTCCAGGTGACACTGTGGACTAGCCAGTTTTGTAACCGTTTGCAAATTAATTTCAATATTCCTAATATAAAAATATGTCTTTTCTTTGGTTTCTCCTTTAAACAAGTAATAATATCCCTCATTAAATAATTAGTGAAATGCACTCTTTTATGCATGTTCATTTTATATGTATGTGTATATAAGTTGATCTTTAACAAAATAGAGAATAAAAAAAACTCAGGTCAGTATGAATCATATGTGAAAAAGATTTGAGGACTTGGTTGTCAGTAAATTAAATGTAAGTTACCAGTATAAAGTGACTATTGTTTTGGTTATTTAGGTTTTTTTGATTGGTTACTTAGATGTAAAGCACTTACGCTAGAATCATTATTCTATACCACTGGTCAACTTCTCTTATTTTTAATTCAATAACTGTTGTGAAAATTTCTGCTATAAATCATGTTTTAAAATCTGATATAGCGAGTCATTACAATTATGTTCTTTAAAAGAACACTTCAATATTCCTGATAGTGTATTCTTCTAGGTGAATTATACTGTGAGTTTGTCAGAGTCTATAGTGTATTCACTTGGGATCTTGGTTTTGCATAAAATCTATAAATATTTGCTTAGGAATTATTACTAGTGTATTTGGTCTTTTCAATAAGAAGCAATGGCAATATATATCTCTCCAATTATTTCTCTCTTCTTTTATTTCTCCCATTAGGAGTTTCAAATTTTATTTGAATAATAAAATCATTTATGCCTTGAATTAAATAGATATGCATTTAATGGTTTCAATTGTAATAGAATCATTTTTATTTTGTCTCTAGCTATTTGTCATGGGTGTAAAAGAGTGCAATTGATAATTCTATTTAGTTTTTCTAAAAATTAATATTAATCTTTTGAGAAAATGTATATTTCTCAAATAAATGCAACAAGCATTTCTAGTGCTATGCTTTAAAAACAATAAGTAAAAATGAACGAGATACCCTTGTTTTGAAAATAGTCTCTATTCACCCTGGAGAAAACAAAGGTGAGAAAAATTTTGGATCCTTCTTTTCCTTCCTAAAAGATACCTTAAGTAAAGGATGTTTTACTTTTTAGGCAAGGTTATTTTGGGAAAGACAGTTGGAAACACCAATACAGATTGTAAATCTTTCTATTCTATATTCGATCAAAGATCATTCTGCATATTCTGTGGACTCAGTCTGTGCTTGTATATGTAGACCAGGGCCCAGGAGTATATATACTTAAAGATACTATTAGGAAATTCCACATGGTCTCTTCATTATTCATTTGATTGTGAGCAGCATCCAAAGGAGATTAAAAATTTTAAATTAAGATTAGAAGATAAAGCAGAGTAAAATTTTTCTTAAATGTTAATATGCCCTCTAATCATTTCTGAATTTCCTTTTGTTCTCTTTGCTAGTCACCAACTGTCTTTAATTATCACTTTAAAATATTTTAATTGATATGCAATTGTTATACATATTTTGAAGATACATGTGATATTTTGATACATACATGTATACAATGTGTAATGATCAAATCAGGGTAGTTGGTCTATCCATCACCTCAAACATTTATCTTTGCATTGGGAACATTATAATTCTTTTAGTTATTTTGAAATATACAATGGATTCTCATTAACTATAATTTTTCTACTATATTATCAAATACTAGAACTTATTCCTTCTATTTAACTGTATTTTTGTACTCGCTAACCAACTTGTCTTCATCCTCACTCCCCACTTCCCTTCCCAGCCTCTGGTAACTATCATTCTACCCTCTACCTCATAAGATCCACTTTTATACCTCCCGCTTAGGAGTAAGAACCTGTGATATTTATCTTGCTGTGCCTTGGGACATTTCACTTAACAAAATGACCTCCAGTTCCACCCATGTTACTACTAATAAAAGGTTTTTTGTTTGTTTTTCATGGTTAAATAATATTCCACTGTGTAAATACATTATGTTTTCTTTACCCATCAATATCCATTGATGGAGACTTAGGATGATTCCATATCTTGGTTATTTTTATAAATAATGCTGCAAAACATGGGAATGCAGATATCTCTTCGATATACTGATATTCTTTCTTTGAAATACATTCTCAACTGTGGGATTGATGGATTGAGTGGTAGTAATATACTTAGTTTTTGGAGGAACTGCTTTCCACAGTGGCTGTACTACATTGCATCCTTACCAAAAGTGTACAATTGCTCCCCTTTCCCCTCATTCTCACCAGCATTTGTTATTAATTAATTAATTATAATAGCCATTCTTACTGAGGTGAGATGATATTGCATGGTTTTGATTTGCAGTCCTCTGATAATTGGTGACATTAAGCATTTTTTCATATAACTTGGCAATTTGCATTCTTTCTTTTGAGAAATGCCTATTCAGGTCTTTTGCCCATTTTAAAATCAGATAATTTATTTTTTGCTATTGAGTTTTTTGAGTTTCTTTATTTTCTTGTTATTAGTCTCTTGTCAAATGGATAGTTTGCAAATGTTTTCTTCTATTCTATAGGTTGTCTCTTCACTTTGTTTGTTTCTTGTGCCGTGTAGAAACTTTTAAATTTATAATTCCACTTGTCTGCTTTTGCTTTTGTTGCCTGTGCTTTTGAGGTCTTGTCCCCCAAAATATTTGCCCAAACCAATGTCCTATAGTGTTTCCCCAATGTTATCTTCTAATAGTTTCTTGGTCTCAGGTCTTACATTTAAGTCCCTAATTCATTTTGAGTTGACTTTTGTATATGGAGAAAGATGGGGATCTAATTTTATACTGCAGCATGTGGATATCTAGTTTTCCCAGGTACATTTATTAAACAGAGTATCCTTTCCCAATGTATGTTATTGGCAGCGTTGTCAAAAATGATTCGACTGTGAGTGGATTTATTTTTGGGTTCTCTATTCTGTTTCATTGGTATATGTGTCTGTTTTAATGCTAGTACCATGCTGTTTTGGTCACTATTGCTTTTTACTATAATTTGAAATTAGGTATTGTGATGCTTCCAGCTTTGTTCTTTTTGCTCAGGACTGCTTTAGCTGTCAGGATCTTCTTCAGTGTATTTTGTGGTTTCATATGAATTTTAGTTGTTTTTTTCTATTTCAGTGAAAAATGTCATTAGTATTATACTTTGATAGAAATAAAATTCAACATCTCTTCTTGATAATTCAATTAATTGGATACAGAAGGAACATACCTTAACACAATAAAGGTCTGTGTGACAATCCCACAGCTAATATCATACTAAACAGGGAAAAATTGAAAGCCTTCCCACCGAGAACTGGACCAAGACAAGGATGTCTACTTTCACTACTTTTACTAAACATAGTATTGAAAGTTCTAACCATAGCAGTTAAGTAAGAGAAGGAAATAAAGGGCATCCAAATTGGGTAGGAAGAAGTCAAATTTCTCTTGTTTGCAGATGACATGATTTTATATTTAGAAAAACTTAGACTCCACTCTTAAAATTATAAACAAATTTAGTAAAGTTAAAGGATACAAAATAGTCATATGCAAATCAGTAGTGTTTCTATAGGCCAATCGTGATCTCTTCAATAACACCGAGAAAGCAATTCCATTTACAATAGCTACGAAAAATAAAATATCTAGGAATAAATGTAACCAAAGAAGTGAAATATCTCTACAAGGAAAAATAACACTGATGAAAAATATTATAGAAGACACACAAAAAATGGAAAGATAGTCCATGCTCATGGATTGGAAAAATTGATGTTTAAATGTCTATACTATCCAAAGTAACCTATAGATTTAATTAACACTTTGCTCAATTTCCTTTGAAAGTATTTAGCACTGTCTAAATTTCAGTTGTTTGATCTTAAGAAATTACTTATTTCTTCTGAGCCCTCATTTTCTTATTTGTAAAATAGGGAGAAAACAGTGTTTTGTCTGTCTTCCTGGGTGGTTATTTGAATCGGATAAAATGGTGAGGACACCATCACTTTGTAAGAGTGATTGGCCACTGAAGACTGTTCCAACTAAATTCAATAAGAATGTGTTCAATCTACTTTATGGCTGCCATGTAATTGCAAAGGGATATGAATATGGGTGAAATATAAAATAAAGTCTCTCTCTCCTAGAGAAATGTCTCTCAAACACTAGTGTGCAAACATATTTCCCACAGTATTGTTAAAATGCAGATGCTGATTCAGTTAGTCTAGGGTAGAGCCTGAGATCTTGCATTTCTGACTTTTCAAGTGCTTCCCATATCGCAGGTGGTGAGCTCTTATACTCCAGATAAGGCAACATGTCATGTGCATTAAAGGCAGAAGTCAGGAAAAACTAGACATCATTAAGTATCTAACATATGGAAAATTGGAAAGAAAAGTGTGGGCCAGAGCATGGAGGAAGGTTTCATGGCCATGAAAGATGGGATTGAATTCAACTTGAGATATTCAAATACCACGATTCAACTTGAGATTCCTTCTACTGTTGGTAAGGAGACAATAGCAAGTGCAGCATAGCACAGTCTCTTGCTACAGAAAAAGTGACTCATCTTTTGTAGGATTTTGTGGCTAAGATGCTTGAAGTTGCTTCTGAAACAATGTATGAGGAAGCGTCACCAAGAAATAATGATGTTAAGTTGCTGTTTGGAGCTCAGTATCATATATGCACATCTATATCAAAGTTCTGATAGCTCACACATCCTTGTGAACACTCTTGTGCACATACCTTCTTACATATAATTTTATCACCAATCAGGATATTCTATGTGCTCTTCTGTAGACAAGTAATATGCTTTGTGTTTGCAATATTATTAAAGGCAGCTTTTAGCTTTCATTAAGCACCAGTTAGTCTCCCAAGACAGTCAGAAGCAATTCTTTCCTACATGCTGATCAGCTTTCTCTGGAAAGAATAGTTACTGACTTTTCATCCCCAGGGGTGGTTGGCAGCAAAGCTACAAAATTGAGTAAATTTATCTTCATGACTCACTGACTTCTTTGGTGCCCTCATCCCTTGGGAGCCCAGTGCCCATATGCTTCTCCCTGATGTTCCTGATCATCCTCACTCTAATTCGCAGTCTCACACCCCAAATATGCTATCAAATATGTTCCATTTCATGTTAATTCTCTTCATTTGTAGCTATTGTAATAAACTCATCTCTCACATAGGCCCCACTGGCCGCTCCGACATCAGCGTTTACTCATTGGTCCCTGAGCACACCTTCTGCTTCCTGCCTGTGCCTTTGCTTTCTCCTGGACTGCCCCTCCTCTTCCATTATCCCCAGCCAGGCACAGAAATCCTTTCCATCTTGAACCCAGCTGAAATCCTTACTATTTTGTAAAGCCTTCCAAGACTTCCTCAGTATGAGCCACTTAATAAAATATTGTTTATGCTATTCATTAACAGTCATTTTCTGTGTTGTTGCTGCTTTTTGATTGCTGTCTTCCATTGTCATTTACAACTTATATTTAGTTCTTTAAGACTTGAAATCTTAGCTCTCCTACTACCAAAGCTTCTTGACATTAGAGCTTGGATCTTATATGTTTTTGTATGTTATACAGAGAGTGTCACACATGCAAAGGTTTGTAAAAGCTTGTTTTGATTTGATGAACTAATTCTAAAGATTTTAGGATGATCATGGTGAATGTAGAAGGCCATTCAGATAAAATGGTAATTGGGTTTTTCACTGGCATAACTGGAGAAAAAGATAACTTTAGAAATCTGGAGAAGATCAATGGAAGTGTTTTTGATTCCCTTCTAAACATACCCCAAAGCTGACCCCTCTTTGGAGCCTGCCCCTTCTATTGGGCCAGCCCTGTTACCATGGTAACTCTATCCTCAGCTGCAGTCCCGCTTTTAAACTGACAAATACAAAAGGATGAAGGGAAGATCATTTCTTAGCACTCATTGGCTGGCCTTGTTTCATTCCTATTCCCCTCCCAGGTAAGAGTGGGATGCCTCTTCAAGGAGATATCAGGCTGAAGCTGAGGACTGAAGGGCACAGAAAAAAAAACCCTGAAGCATTGCCCTTCCTTTGGGGAGTCGATGTCTGTGATGAATTCACCATGCATGCTTGACTCCCATCCTTAGAACCCTCTGGCCTGCTATAGAATACAATGTCTGACCCTATATACCCACCTACTTTGGGGATTCTGGAATGATAGTCTGGAGAGCAGCTCTGGTCAGCCCTATCTGGCTCTCTGTTCCTCCTGAAAAATTAAGTCCCATCACTCTGTGTGGATGAAATGGGTTAGGGAAGCCCAAGAGAGTTATTGAGCCTCTGCATAGAGGAGCACCTTCCTAAGCAGCAATTAAGGTCCACGATTCACAGGTCCACCACTGGCTTCAGACCACATTTGCCCCCTTTCCTCCTCTCCCAAACTCTTCTATCAAACCCAAACATAGTTACATCACTAAGAAAGTCAGGGCTTTAAGTAGCTACATCTGATCCTTGATGTCTAATATACTTCAGCTCTGAGAAATCATGCTTTCTACCCAGGAAAATGACTGGGGAGAAGCCAGCTCTCCTTGCTTTGCTTTCTGCTGGCATCCACAGACCAGCAGTGGCCATCTTGCCTTGATTAGCTCGGAGCTGGGCTCATGTCCTAATATCTCTACCCTGGCTATTCAACCATGGTCTTGGCTCTTGGTTCTTTCCTCTACCCATTCCCTTCTCTGAGCCACAGAGACTATTCCTGGAAAGATAAATGCTCACACATGCACGTTCTTCTTCCAGATGGAGGGAGGGTGTGGGGGAGGAGAATGGAGGTAGGGGGAAGCTTAAGAGATTGAGATGAGGGAAGGAGGTCTGGAGTCAAGGAGCAGTGTTCAGGTTTGATCCCCAGCAACTTGAATTCAGTCAGAAGGACATGTTTGGAGTAACAGAGGACTATATAAGAGAAATTGGATGGTAGAAATAGAAGAGGAGTCTCTATCTTTGGAGAGCAAACACTCTTGTTGACACAGGCCACAGTCTTTATTGAGATGCACAGGTGCTTTCCAGAACCAAATAGGCACGATCTAGACCTGAGTCCCTGTAGAGGCCCTACTTTGGGATATCACAAATCACATGTCTCATTCTCCTTTATGATGCTTGATCTGAAATGTAAGAATAATGGTGAAGTGAGTGTCAACCCTCAGGAAGCTTATTTAAAGCTTGCTTGGGATGATCTGAGAGATGCTGAGAAATTCCTTCCCACCTCCTCCTACACCCTTCCAAAAAAATAAAATCTAACTCACCACTAATCACAGAGCCTGAAATTGCATGCTAGGGTCCTTTGAGGGTAAGATAGCTTTCTTCTGAAGCCTTTGGTTTGGAAGCAGTGCCTTTTATAGACAGGACAAAAAAATTATTCAGCATTATCAGAATGTTTGAAAATAAAAAAAGTTACAATCCTCCCTTAGTAGCTTCATAAACTAAAATAACTTTCAGACTGGTGAAATACTTAAAGGTAAAAAGGAAAAAAGCTTAAATCCTTAAAATCTGAGAAGGTAAATGTTTACTTGATTTCAAGCCAGAAAATTCTATCTAAAGCAATGAAAGAAAATATGGATGAGAAAGGTATATTTTACCACCTATTAGGCTAAGGATTCTTTGTGACAAGATAGATTATAAACACTATTAAAAGGCAAATGTCAACTTGAGGAAACATTAAATATGGCAAGGGACTGATACCTTAAATGGATAAAGAGCATTTCCAAATCAATATGAAAAACTCTAAGACCTTTAATGGAAAATCGGTTTACAAAACTCAGATAATAGTGAGATGAACTCAGGTAATAGTGAGATGAACTAGACATTCCCAAATTCTGGATAATGTTATAACTTGATACTTCACAGAAACTAATTTTAGAATTGAGATTCAAAAACTTAAAATGTCCCCATGAGTTGATCTGGTAATTATACATCTAGGAATCAGTTTCAAGAAAATAGTAAGAATTGTGGACTCAAAATTCACATATAAGGATGCTCATTATAACACCATTTATAAAGCAAAAAATTAGAAGCAGCCTAAATATACAGTGATGAGAATGGCTAAATAAATCATAATAAAACTGTGTGATTGACTAATATAAAGCAACATAAAAATTCAAAACATGTAAAACGATGTAACTTTGTATTTACAAAAAAAAAACAAGAAAAAAATCAAAGTACAATTTAAGATATGTATATAAGTTTTCTATTGTTGCTGTGACAAATTACCACAAACACAATGGCTTAAAACAACGCAATTTACTATTTTTTTTTGCAATTTACTGTTTTATGGTTCTGACCAGGTTAAAGTCAAAAAATCAGCACAGCCGTGTTTCTTTCCGGAGCCTCTGTAGGAGAATCCATTTCCTTCTTATTCTGGTTGTTAGCAGAATTCAGTTTCCTATGGATGCAGAATTGAGATTTTAGTTTTCTTGCTGTTAACTGATAGCAATTCCCAGCTTCTAGAGGCCACCAACATTCTTTGGTTCATGGCCCCTTCCTTCATCTTCAAAGCCAGCAAAAAATCTGGTCAAATCCCTTGGACACTTTGAATCCTTTCTTCTTTTTTCTGCCTTATCTCTCAGACTCAGCAGGGAATGGCACTCTCCTTTAAGGACTCATATGATTAAGTTGGTCCCACCTGAACATTTCAGCATGAAATCTTCCTATATCAAGGTCTGTAATCTTAATAGTATCAGCAAAATCCCTTTTGCCACGTAAAGGTAACATGTTCTCAAGTGCTGGGGATTGGGATGTGGGCATTTTTGGGAAATCATTATTCTGCCTACCATAATATATAAAAATATATGTTGTAAATATATATGTTTGGAACTAGCAGAAGAACCGAAAGTACAAAACCAAAATATTGTTGTGATTATTTCACAATTATAGAATTAATAGTGATTCTTATTTAAAAATTTCTCTCAATATATTTTGGATTTTACTAAAATGAAGAAAAATATTAATGCACTTACGGTGAGTTAATTGCCTAACACATGGTAAACTGTTAATACATTAGTATGAGTTAGCCCATGAGCTTCCTTTTCAAAGGGGACTTCTTTTTTTTTTTTTTTTTTTTGAGTTGGAGTCTCACTCTGTCACCCAGACTGGAGTGCAGTGGCTGCTCCCAGCCACCGCAGCCTCGGCCTGCCGGGCTCCGGCAATCCTTCTGCCTCAACCTTCCAAGTGGCTGGAACTACAGGCGTGCGCTACTGCGCCCGGCTAAATTTTGATTTATTGTAGAGATGAGGTCTTGCCAAGTTGCCCAGGCAGGTCTCGAACCCGCGGGCTCAGGCAATCCACTCACCTTGGCCTCTCAAAGTGCTGGGATTACAAGCTGAGCCACCGAGCCTAGCCCAAAGGGGACTTCTCACTCTGGGAGAATGATGATAACCTCTTGAATGTGAATGGTTCTTTGTACTTTTCAATAGATTCTCACAAGCATTATTCCTTTAACTTTCCTATAGCCTTAGACTTTTTCTGGGAGGTACTGGTTCAGGGCATGGGTATTGTTCTGGAGGACAGATAGTCAGTCAACAAATATTTATTGGGGATTTATCGAGTGTTGGAGATAGGTAAGGTCAGAAGACCATAAATACTGATAAACCTATGCAGGGAATAGAAGGGGAGATGACCAAGTTTTGCTGAAGTGAATGCGTTAAATAACTTAAGGGAAATTTGGGGAAATAAGAATTCCCTTCTTCGCTTCTGAGATCCTGTTTGGTAGTGAACGGATTGTCTATTTTTCTTTTCTTTGTCCCCAGTCCACACTTGGACTGCAGAGCCACCCATATGCTTTCCTTCTCTAAATTCATTGTCTGTTAATAGAATCTTTCCCAAATCACAGGAGGTGTCTCTTCTGTCCATCTCAATCCCAAAGTCACCATTGCCTACTCTGCCCAGCCTCTCCTGCCATCCTCCATGCAAGGCATCATGTTGCTGGCTTGCCTATCCATGCTGACTCACTGTTCCTGCCTCTCCCCACTTCAGTGACCTGCACTTCCAGCACAACATTGCTTTATTGCCAAGATCTTGCAATCAGTGTCCCCTCCCTACCAACAGTCTTCCTGATTGTTCCTTTCTCTGTCCCACCAGGGATGGAACCTATTCTTCAGCATCAGCATGACTTTCACTCTGAATGTTTTTACCTTGCTTTGGGGTTTTTCTATGAACCTAGAGTGAGGATGAGAAGGAGAGATGGGGCATGGATGGGAAGAAAGTCTGAAGTAATTATATAATCTATTTCCAGAGTCATCCCTTTGCTCAGAACAATATCTTACACCTATCCAAGACCAAATAACCCTTTGGTTCTCACTGCCAACTTTAATAGACACTTCCAGTAGAGAGTGACTATACTGTAGTTTAAAAGCCATTAACTCTAGCCTTAATAAATGAATAAGGATTACTCCCTGGGCCAATAATCAGTCCATTAGTCCATGCTTAGCTTCACTTGACTCCTTGTCTGGCTGGGGCTTTGTATCTGGCTACTTTCATGTTCTCATCACTACTCTAGAATCACGTTTTCTAACTGCATTCTGTTCACACTGCTTTGTTCCAGCACCCCGGGGCAAAATTCCTATTTTTTCTGCTCTTTAACTCTATTTCCTGCTTCCCCCGCCCCCCCCCGATGGATTTTTCCTTCCAAAGCCTTCAACTGTGCATGGGTTTCCCTTATCCTGAAAGACAGGGCCACACTAGCTATGTCCACTGTACAAGTCATGTGTCTTGCAATACAAATTTCCTATGATTTTCCAGGGCACTTTTCATAATGGCTAGTCCAGTTATGTCAATCTACAAGGCTCCTCTAACAACTACAACAATAGCAAATACTACTATAGTACTTAATATAGTCCAGGCTATTCTATAAGTGTTCAGCGATTACTAAGTCATTGAATCTTTCCAGTAATCCTGTAAGATAAATAGGCATTATTATCTTTCCCATTTTACAGATGAGGAAACTAAGTCATGAGGAGTTTAAGAAACTTTCCCAGGGCCATCATCCATCACTGATGGTGCCAGGATTTAAAACTGAGTGGTAGGGTCTGTGTTCTTGACCATGATGCTGCATCACATCTTTATATTCTCATTCTCACTTGCTCAGTAGACAATTTTGCTTTTTGTGACAATGAGAAAGTTAAGTTCATGTAACACATGGCCTTTCTTACACACCTTCTCCTTCCATGTTATATACTTTTGGTCTCCAAAGTCACACTCTCCCTGCAATATCAGTCTCAGAAAATAGTGCTTTCCTGCCCCATTAGGCAGACCACCTGCTGTGTCCTCAGCACCAACTCTCTCTGAGGACTCAGGCTGTGCTCTTATCCTATGCTTATCACCCTCCCTCTCCAATGGATTTTTCCTTCCAAAACCTTCAACTATGCATGGGTTTCCCTCATCCTGAAAGAGCTTTGAAACTTTGTGTATATTGAACCTAGAATGTTTTACCTGCTTCTTTCTGCTAAATCATGTCTTTTCATCAGGTGTTCACTTGGACCTCCCTCAGGTGCCTTCTCTGAGCTCCATGGCCTGCCTTGCATCTCGTGACTCAGTCTCCTGTTGGCTTGCAGGGCCATTGTCTAGTGTGTTGATTAGCTTATTCCTGTCTCATTTCCTAGAGATTATGCCCCCTTAGACACAAAAGCCATTCATGTCTCCATTGATTAATTAGCTAATTAATGATTTCATTAAAGCTATTTATTGAGTGCCTACTATGCTAAGAATTAGGAATATAAAACAAATATGACAGCACTTGAAATTGAGGCCCACACAGAAAAAGAGTAGAAAACCACCAATTACAATACAATAACCAAAGATTTGGTGCTGTGCTCATATAGAATAGACCCTGTGCAAAAACCAAGATTATATCATTTAAACTTCACGTGAAGGAGTAATTGGTCACAATTTAAAGAAGAGGCAACTGATACATAGAAAGAGATTAGGCAACTCTCCCAATATTATACAACTAAGTGCGATAGCAGGGGATCCTAGCTCGTTTACTTTTAAAATTCTGCTATGCTTTCTACCATAGACATACTTACAAGATGAATGGGAACACAGAGGATGGACAAACCCAATCTCTAGGGGATGGGAGTCACTCTGCAAAGTCTTCACAGTGGAGTAAATACTAGGTCTGTCTGCACTTCGGAGGAGGAGTAGAATTTGCCAAGTAGACCAAAGTGTCAGCAGGGAGCAAAAGGAATGCCCAGCAAAAGCATAAGGACACAGAATAGTTAAAAAACACAATGAGTTTAAGGAACTGCAGAAATATTTCTAAACTTGGAATGTAGGGTATAGGGAAGGATGGCTTGAGATTTGGCTCCAAGCTCAAACAGTGACTAATCATTAGTAGCCTTATAGGGTAATTTAAAGTTTTTAAAGTTTATATTTTGTCATCCTTACAGTGCCTAACAAAGTGATAACACATAGGAGTCATCCAAATAATCTTTCTCACACTGTAATTACAAGTATACGGAGTAGGTGTCAGGAGGCTCTGAACTGGTACCTGTAACTTTCTGATGAGCTCACTGTTTAAGTGGTCAGAGTATTTTAGCACCTTTCTTGACTTCTTATTACGTAGATAATCTTTTCAGAAAATAATTCCGCCATTTCTTATCAAGTCTGAGCCCTTTTCTACCTGTACAAAGGGAAGATGCGGTAATCTGAGTAACTACTTGTTCCATTTGAAAATAATGCCAGAGACACCAACATGTGAAATAACTCCTTTTCTTGATTTTTTGTGCATCCAAATAGGTATGGGCTGTAATGGTTCTGAAGATCTATGTAGCAATCATCCTGGTTTGAGAGGGAATGGCTTCCAAGCAAGGGTCCCTCTCTGACTCTGCTCTCTGTAGCTCGACAATGTGAGCCTCAGCATCACCTGTGCAACTCACTAAAAAGTGTCTCTGAAGCCTTAGCAGGTACAGCCTTGGGCTAAAAAACCCTCAGGCTGAGGTTGAAAATAAAGACTCCCTACTCCAGAGGTTATTGTTCTTTGCTTCCTTGGACATGGTAACTCACACAATCTGGATCTCGGCTTTCAACACACACCACAGAAAACTTGTTGCCTTTCTTTACCTTGAGTTGGTCATTAACATGAAGATCAGACAAGTTTTTCTAATGTGTGTTCCATATAACACTAGGTCTACAGAATATTCATTAAATCAGTTTTCCACAGTCAAATGGGGCAGGACCAGGTTTGGACTTCTCAGAGTCTTTACTATGATAAGACAATTCCTAAATCTCAAAGAAGGATGATGTTTTTAAAATTTCTTTGATTACAAAAGACTTTCCTCCTGGGCCAAAATTATAGTACTAAGTGTTCCATGCAACAGGTTTGGGACATGCTGGTCATTGCTATTATAGGCATACTGTAATACGGTACTTATTCACTTAGGGTACATGAGAATAAGCTGTTGCACAGTTGTGCATTTTCTGGATAACTGAAAATCAACTCTCTTTCAAATACCATATGGGCATCAGTGTTATGTGTGTGGCAGGATAACATTTTGAGATCTTCACAATGTATTCTTCTGTCTGCATTTCTTTCTTTTTCTCTTCCTTATTCCAAACAGGGTCAGCCTTCTTTGGTTTGTTGTCTTAAAGAAGGAATATGATAGGGTGGAAGGCAAAAATGTATCTACCTGCTTTTTGTGTTCCAAAGGCCGAGGCCCTTAGAACAACTCAGAGGGTTCACAGAGTGAATAAAAGAAAGAGGATTCAGTGTACAGAAATATGAAAGAAGAAGGATATCTCCCCACATGAAAAGAAATTGCACCCCTGGGCAGAGAGGGAGGAGACCCAAGAATAGTAGGAAAGACAGGGAGGGAGGACAGAAGAGCAGAGGGTGGAGGTAAAGGGGCCATGCCATGGGAGGCTGTGCAGAATGATCTTTACCCTTTAGGATCAAGGTAGAAGCATCAGGGAGCCAAGTCTGGGGCTGGGGAACTGGGCAGCCACAGAGAGCTCATTCATAACATGAGTGTGTAGGTGACTCAGGGACCCAGTGACCTACTTGCTGCTTGCCCCGATGTTTTGACATTATCGACATCATTGGAACGTTTGACAGAACCTTGGCTTGGGTAGAGGAGTGCTTGTTGAAAGCTTGGGGTTTGTGTTTCGAATCAAGTCGATGGGATAGGAGTTCCAGTATAAATGATTGGAAACTAAAGAAGATTAACTCTTTTGCAAATCTTGCTTCTGTGAAGCAATATGCAACCTTTTCCGTGGCTGGGGCCGGCTCACAGTCAGGTCCTGAGGGTCTGTTGAGGAGGGAGCACCCTTACCCCCATGACAGTATTGCAGGCTTGGGGATTTTTCTGTTTTTATGTCTGCTTTTTATGTGTTTTTCCTGTCATTAGCCCAATTTTCACTTCTTGATACTTGTCATAGGTGTGCATAGCTCTCACTCTCTCCCTTTCCTCTCCAAATATGCTCCCCTTAATGTGCTCTGGCCAGGAAACCAGATAACAAAACTTCTTAGAATGATGTATAACAGGAGAGGAAATCGGTTTTGAGAGCCGGCTCGTTTTCCTCATCTACAAAATGAGGGAGCTGTAATAGATCATTGCTAAGGTCCAGTCCAGCTTTCACATTTTATGATTCCTCTGAATAAAGTATGTGAGCTTTTATGCACCATTTTTGGAACATCTATTTTTCCCATTTCCTTATTCCCAGCCATGTTCTCAAGAAATGAGGATGCTCAGTATGTGACCCCTTGAAAAGTGACATTATTTAACTTGGCACTTGTTACTGAATCCACAATTCATTCATTAATTCTTCATATTATCGAGCATCTTCTGTGTACTATATGGTTAGATTACAAAGATTAATACATGATCTGTCCCTCAAGGAGTTCACAGACTAGAACATTGAATCTTAATCTTTTCTGCAGTCATGAAACCCTCTGGGACACTGATGAGTGCTCAACTACCAATGAAGTAGTTGCTATTATTATCTGCATATACATGAAGAAACAGAAACTCAGACATGAGGACACATGGTTAATAAATGCTTGGAACCAGGATTCACTTCCAAGCAGCACAAATCCAGAGCCCAGGTTCTTCATCCTGGGGCTACAGTGCTTCTAAAATCAATAGCAATGACAAGAACCCCACAGTAACAATAGCAGCAGTGTCTGAAATTCTATGCCACGAGCCAGACACTACACTAAGCTTTCTATACTAATTATCTCATTTAGTACTAATGACAACCTCATGGGTGGGACTTTCATAATCTACATATTGCAGAGAAGAAACTCTTGGCTAAAAAGTTAAATTACTTGCTTAAGGATATATATCTAATAATGAGGGGGAAATGGGGTACAACATGAAATTTTGGGGATAGTTTTTGGCGGCTCATGAACTTCTTGTTCTCTGACCAAGTGGAAGAGACAGATAAGAAATATATTGATTTGCAGTAAGTACACTGTGAAGTTCTATGGGAACAGCATAAATAAATCAGTCTGCAGATTGAGGGAAAGCTTCCTAGATGAAGTTACACTAGAGCTGAGTTTTGAAGGATAAGTAGGAACATAGATTGAAAAAAATAGGGAGAAGGGCATTGAGGGTGGAGGGAATGGCATATGCAAATGCAGGAACAGGAGACAACAAAATGAGGCTAGGAAGGCAGGCAGGATTTCGGTCACACACAGCTCTGGGAAGGAAAGGCACCTGAACATCATCTACTTTGTGGGGAGCTGCTGAGGGCTTTAAATGTGGGAGTGGCTCATTGGTTGTAACTGTAGAGAGGTGCTCCTGACTTCAGGGTGCAGGGGGGGACTAACAGTGATGGCAGGGAACTGGGGTGGGGGTGGGGGTGGGGGGATGGTCACCAGAAGGAAGGAGAAAAGTTAGACCATAATTGTGATCAAGGGTGGAGGTGACAGGAGCCTGATTTGAGGCATGGTGACTGAGACTAATTCTAGGAGTATTGGAAGAGATAAAATCAGAGAATGGTAGGAGTGAGTGGAAGAAAGTCTAGGAGACTCCCAGGAAAAGTCTTGTAAAGTAGGTTTGTTAGTTATCTAGGAACTAGTTTAGAAGAGTCAGTGAAACATCATGAAAGTTGAAATGAGATGCTGAAAATTGTATTGACCAGAGCCTCATTTAGGTAGATTCTTGACTATAGTCAGAGATGTTATATGATCTCTATGAGCTACATGAGGTAGTTGAAATGGGGCTGAGGGTTGAGATTTCCAAGTAACCGAGGCCAGATGTTATAGATTAAATTGGGTGCCCCCAAATCCATATTTTGAAGTTCTATCCCCTAGGACCTCAGAATGTGACCTTATTTGGAAGTAGGCACATTGCAGATTTAATTATTGAAGTTAGGATGAAGTCACACTGGATTGGGGTAGGCCTCTAACCCAATGTAACCAGTGTTCTCATTAAAGGGGGAATTTTGACCCAGACACATGCACAGGAAAATGCCTTGTGAAGATGAAGACAGAGCTTAGGGTGCTGCTTCTACGATGCCAAACAGTGAACCACCGGAAGCTAAGAGAAAGGCATGGAACAGATGATTTCTCACAGTCTCCAAAAGGAATCAGACCTGCCAACACTTGGTTTTAAGCTCTATCCTCTAAAACTGTGAAATAATAAATTTCTATTGTTTAAGTCACACAGTTAGTGGTACTTTGTTTTGGCAGCCTTAGCAAATGAATACACCAAGTAACTACAGATCCTCTCAAAGTTGCCTTCTGAGGAGAAGTAGAGTGACTAATGTCTTAATTTGCCTTGGACTGAAGGGTTTGCGGAAACACAGGATTTTCAGTGATAAAATCAGGGAAGTCCTGCAAAAATTGGGATGAGTGGGTCACCCTAAGAGAATGAGTCTGCTTAACCGCAGCTGGCAGGTATGAAGCCCAAGCTGTGTTGCTCAGCTCAGGACAGCAGGGAGTGTGGTGAGCATCACCTCAGTAGTTCCCCTTCTCCGCTCTTTTCACAGGGTACTCCGCTCTGCAGGGCTCCTCTAAGAATGTCAGACCAGTATTTAACACAAACTGCTTTGAAGAGTCATCTATATTGGTGCATCTTGGTCACTCTCAGCGGCCTGGGAGGGTGAGGGCACCGTTCTCTGAGATAGGGAATGCCAGCAGTAGAGAAAACCTGGCAGGGAAGATGGAATCTGCTTAGGGCATGCTGAGTTTAAGGTGACCCATGGAAGTATGTGTGGGATGCGAGTCTTCAAAGGGAGAGAGGCTGAGAGAAGCTGCCGAAGTTCCAGGAGGAGAGCACAAAGTCGCTCCAAGACATGGATGATGAAGGAGTGGTAGACAGAAGGGAAGACAGGAAGGAGGTGGAAGAATGCCTGGGCAGCAGGCGGTGAACAAGTGGTAGCCTGCCTCATTCAATCAGGTGAAAGCGTTGTGCATATGGAGTGCTGTTTATATTCAGACAAACACATGGATGCTATTATGTTACCCTGCTGTGAATGACATTCATTCTCACTGTCTCCTTCAGCCCATGAAATAGCTCCCCTGATCATATTAAATTGTACCTGGCTCCCTCTGAGCTTCAGGAAATGGGAGTTGCCACGTGATCCTACCATTAGGTTTGCAGATCCATTCCAATATTTTCCTCTTTTCTCAATTTCCTGGCTCAGGAGAGAGACTTAGTTTATTGACTTATAATTCAAGGATGAGTGAATGAAAAATATCTCCTTTCATATGGAGTGGGATTGAAGTATAGTCAAAGCCTATCTATCATTTTTTGGTGATTTTGTGTTTGTTCACTTCTGTTAGAGACACATGCCCTAAGTAATAATCACCACAGGATAATACTTTACATTTACAGAAGCCTTTGTACTTTACCAAGTGCTTTCACATAGGATCCTTTTATACCATTGATGTGAATTCTGGCATGAATTTATACAATCTCATCACTACCATAAGTAAGAAGTTAATTTATTGACTCAGTAATAATTGTAGAGTCCTTCTGCAATCTTCTTAGGCACTCTGAGGGCTCAATGGGAGTTATATTCTTACACAATAAGAAAATGAAACTTTCAGGGAATTAAGAGCTATTTCTTTAGTCCATAACTTGAGCATAACATTGGGTTGGGCTTTGTGGGAAGATGCAATGAGACATTAGACCAAGTCTCTGCCCTCAAGGAGCTTGAGATTTGGATGGGGAGACAAACTGTACACACGAGAAAAGATGACTCAGTAAAAGGATCTTGCAGGGCAAATGTGTGAGGCAGACACAAGTTGGAAGGGAAGTATATGCTGTGGAATGTTCACTGAAGGGTTCATTGAGAAGGTGGGGCTGACAGGCCTTCATTTTGTGAGAGGGGAAGGGAGAAGTTTTCTGCAGAAAGTCCACTGCTCTCCCTTCCATGGTGGAACTTGTTAAACTTTGCTCTTTAGAAAGCGTCAGTGAATGACTGCCAGCAGTGCAGGTGTGTGTGCAAGTACACAAATAGCATTTCTTTGCAGAATTTTGTAGGTTTTTTTTTAAATTGCCTAGATATGTCCTGGAGAAGGTAGAATACTAGGTGTAGAAAGTGGCTTATTGCACTGGAAACAGGAAACATTTCCAGACTGATGCGTAGAACTAACCCATGGATTAGCCCCATTTTTAAAAAGGTGGCGTGGAGGAGAGCGCACACTAGCCTAATTAGCAATTTTTGATTTACAGAATCCCTTTTTGTGAATTGGATCTGGCCCAATGCCTTGCTGCTCAAAGTGTGGTTCCAGTTTGGCAGCGTGAGAATTACTTGGGAGCTTATAGAAATGAATATTCACTGACCTCACTGTAGATCCACTGAATCCAAATCTATATTTAAATGACATCCCCAATAGGCACATTGCAGGTAATCATTCATTAGGAACTCAGAGCATGTTTTAACTCAAACAACAACGTCCAGAAATTATTTAACCCATGATGATTCTAGTCATCATGGTACAAACTTAAACATCAACTTATATGATTATTTCTATGTGTGAACATATTCTTAAGTGTAACTTGCAGCCCTAAGAATAGTCACCCTCCAGGCGGCAGCAGGAGCCTAGTCCTTTGCCCCTCAAGTTAGTTTCTGGGGAAGGTATCATGTATTCTGGTGAGTTGAGATGGACATCAGATGCATAGAGGAAAAGGCATGAGCATTGTAGACAGATGAGGCTTCAAATTTAACTTACCTCTCAGAGCCTATATCCTTCTTAATAAAATAGAGCTATGAAAATGAAAGTATTATCTACTGTAAGGTTTTTGAAGCTATAAAAAATTGTTTTGAATTACATCTAGAAAAGTGATGCATATTGAGAGTATTCTCCTCCAAAAGCAACATTCGTTTCTACTCTCACTCCCCACAAGGAGCTTTTGTCTAAACTTCTGTAAGTCATTCAACCTCTTTTGAGGCCTGGCTTTCACTTCCGTGTAATGAGAGTCAAGGACTCAATGATCCCCAGATCCTTCCCAGGTCATGCAAGCAGTGCACACATGGGGATGGCTACAGCCTCACTCCACCCACCCCTGTCTCACACTCGTGCTTCTTGGGCCATGCTTCACAGCACCTGCCACCTGCCTCTGAAACCAAGACTTGGCATCCTGAAGGAGTTCTTGTGTTGTTCCTTGAAGGACCTATTTCTGCCAGGCAAGTTGACATCTCGGGTGAATTCCATAGTGTCAGAAGTACCAACACACCCAGGATGTCTCCTCTGAGGAATGGTTCTATTGGGCATCCTTGGCTGCTAACACAGAGAACCTGGGTGAGCTACACCCCTTTCCTGAGACACTGTAATCCCACACAGAGACAGTGCAGGGAGCCCAGGGCTTATGTTGCACAAATGGTGTTCAGCAACAAGTCTCTCTTCATACCACAACTGAAACGAAGTCCGGTTTGCGGAGGAAATTGTGGTAACTTGCAAATTATCGAATTAAGAGGTTTAAAAAAATTGTGTTAACTCCAGTTCTACTTGGCAAGTTTGGTTAAACAATTCTGCTTTTGACTAGGGTTTTGCTAAACAAGGGAAGGTGCTTGCTTTGCGGTTGGGAGCTTCTGAGGGGTGTGCTGCCAAGGTGGTTAATCTGGGTTTTGTCTTACCTGCTGACATAAAGGTTTCACCTGAGCCTCTGTATTTTTATGGTCCTTTTTGAGGCACAAAAACAAAATACAAACAAAACCCAAAGAAAACAAAAACCAAGTGTTTGTTTCGTGGAGGCTTGAGTGTGTAGGAAAAACAAGACTTGCCAGTTCCCTTTGCTTGAGCGTGTTTGCTTTTCTGAGCTCTGCTCTGTCCTTGCTGTCTTCTTGTACATGCATTGTCATTCTATCTGTCCCAACCCTCCACCGTTTCTTCTCTTGAACCAGGTTCCCATTCATTTCACCATTTCGTTGATGAGGGAGCCAGTGCTGGCATCCCACCTATGGTAGCAAAGTGGAACTTGTCTCTAGCAGGATGTTTCTCCAGTGCCAAGAAGGTCATTATCGATTGCCCTTTCTACCTCCACCAAAAAGACATTTTGACTTCAACTCCCTGTTGCTCCTCGAAATTTGGAAGAAAAAAAGCAGAGTCAACATGTCAAAAAATATTCAAGCGCTTACTTGCTTCTGCCCTGTCTTAGGTGTAGAAGAGCATAACCACACACATAACCACTGGCTCACTAAGAACAGGAGAACTGGGACCCAGACTCCAAAAAGAGCTTGGCACAGGCATGGCAGACACGGGCGTGTTAGTGCAGTCTGAGAATCCTGCTCCCGGATAGCGTTTCATTCGTCAAATTTTATCTTGGAAAGTAACACGAATTTTCCATTTTACTCTTTGAAATATCTGTTTTTGTGTATAAACAAGATGCAGATTGTTTACCACAGAATAACACCAATGCTCCTGGGAGATATTCTTTAGATGCTTTTCATCTTTGTAACAGGCAGTGTAGACCCCAGCAGTGTGCTGGCTTCAGCACGAGGGTATGGCCCCAGGAAACAGAGCACAGGGACCATACAGATGTTCAGAGGCAGTTCCGATTTGGAATATTCTGCCCCATTATTCTCACACATGGACTTATACTTGTAGACCACATGAGCCAAATTTTAATTTAGAAAATAAATTCCCCATCAACTTAAAGTAATTACATTTGTTCTGCCTTCAAAGAGTTTCCAGTGTGAAGAAACAAGGTTATTATGTGCAAAACAAAGGCCAATATGAACATTAAATAATATCCTGATTTGTTCTAGAAAGGATCTGAGATGACTAATAGACCCAATTGTAATTGTTTATTTGTGAGCAGTAGATTATGGGTGCCGGGCAGATTCAGGAAAAAGAAAGATCAGTGCAGATGGAGAGGTCAGATGGACACGCTGAAGATGCTGTGCTTGAGATGAACCGACAAGGGAGCTGAACTTGGCTTTCAGAATTATCATGGCAATGGTCATTGCCAATGGAGAAGATGAAGTCATGAGGGCAAGGGCTTCTTATCTTCTCCCAAAGCTTTGACCCATAGGAGAAGAAAGGCTGTCCCTTGAACTTGGAGTCAGTAGGTTCCTTCTTGGGGTTTGTTACAAGCTCAAACATCACCTGGGTGGGTCATTCGTCAGAGAAAGAGGTTTTTCAAATGATTTGTGGAGTAGCTGTATTCTATCCTATTCCACCCTATTTCAGTGTCACAAAGCTTCTTCTTTCTACATTGTTAGAGTCTTTTTGACTTTTCTGAAATGATGACTGCTCCTCTGTTAGATAACACCCTGCAGGGCTCAGTCTAGTTCAGTTATCACCCCCCCCTTTTTTTTAAATGAGTCAGTTTTGTGAGGTGCTAGGGAAACTTTGTATTAGTCATTATCCCAGGAGAAATAACAGAGCCATAATTTTGGTCCCTAAGAAAAGGAGTAGGTATGACCATTCTCTCTTTCCCAAACCATAGTCTGCCCTAGGGGAGATAGTCACTTTATGGGAATAGAGTCACTTGCAAGCAATAGCTGGGCATACAGATTGCTCCGAACCAAAGGTAAATGTGAAGAAGAAAAGAACAGCAAGCAACAAAATGGAATGTCTAGAGTCATCTTGGGCAAATACTTAGATTGTCTATCTCAGTGGGTTTTACAAACTCAGCTGCTTCTGAGCAGAAAAGTAAAGTTGGGGCTTTTGTTTCTGGGGTCTTATTCTATGGCTTCCTTTTGTCTGCAGTAGTCATCCTCATGGGGAACTTGCATTTTAATAAAAATAAAAATCTTATAGCAGGAAGGGAAGGATGGGGCTCCTGCCTGCAGCAATGCCAAGCTGGTCAAAGTCTGAGCAAGGACAGGCCTGGGCAAACCTGGACTCTGGGAAGGAAGACCTAATTAGTTGCTGAACACGGCATGAGCACAAAGAGAGAGGAGTGTTTCTTTTTTCAGTATCTGGAGGTCTTGATCACACTTATTTGGGCACCCCTGTTAGAGAACATTTGTTTTTTCTTTCGATACCCTTGCCATATCTATGCTCTCGGCAGAGGATGCCACTGCTTCCAGCACCTGGATAATAGAGTGAACCTGAGTCACATGGAAGCTGAAAACTTATCCCACAGAACGACAAGCAAAGATCAGAACTCCCTTGTACCCAATCCCTGTTCACATCTGTTCATAGGCAAACGGGCAAGACCTCACTAAGTTTCATGTTGATGTGGGGCCTTAAGTAACAGAAAAATCCAAGTCAAACCTGTCTACTTGACCACACACTTTGATAAACCCTAACAATGACCATGGCCACTTGCAGTTTTAGAGAACTCAGTTTAAAAATTACTGTGCTGAGGGAACCTCTCTTAACATTTTGCTTGCATCAAAATGCTCAGGTTGCAATATATATTTTTGTTTTGTGCACTTATTTACCTGCCCTCCATACTTCCTGCATTGCCCATAATGCCTAACTTCATGCCTTGTGCATAAAAGGATATAATAAATATCTATTTGAATAGATGAGTGAATGAACTGACAGAACACCTCATTTTAGTATCATATGTTTATAAAGGAGAAACATTTTTAACTTGCAGTTTTTCTGTGAAATAACACAATCCCTGGATAGGTCATGAACAGGTAATATTGAAGTTTGGGAAAGAAAGGTCTGGGTAGAGTTATGTGAAGTTTGTTTTACCTTTTCAGATACTGTGGGTTTTTTTTTTAAATCTGAGGCAAAAATTACTCCCTACGTTATCTTTAGATTTCCTGCCAATATTAGTATCTTTGATTCTAAGTGATGACATTGTCTGTGAGAACATTGCTGTGGGTTGGCATCCTGGTTTAAATTAAGTGTTGTTAGAGCTAATCTTGGATCATAGTCCGAAAGGCATACTGTGAACTTGAGGGGGGACGAGTAGAGGGATGAAAAGGGCCTTGAATGACCCACTGGTCATGTGAATGCCTAAGCAGTCATAGACCACAATTCCTGTCCCCGCAACACACACACACACACACACACACACACACACACACACACACACACACGCACACATAGACCTGGCCCCTCACCCTTACTTGCTAGGCTTTAGAGCTTGACAGAAAAGGAATGTGCAATGACAAAAAGTGAGAAGAAGAGGAAAATAAGAAAGATGGGAAAATGTGGAACAGATTGCCAGTGCAATGGGCCTTTAATGGAACCTTGCTGAACTGAGATGAGAGGGAGCAGAAGGTAACAACTGGCTGGAACTCGACCCTACAGGATGGGATGTAAGGAGTCAAATGTAAGGAAAATGCAGGAGAAGATGGAGTGGCAAAGGGGGCTGGAGATGGAGCAGAGGGGCAGAAAAGGAAGCACAGGAGGGTGCAGGGGGAAGGCCAGAGAGCAGAGGGCTAGAACTGACTGCTGCCACCAGTGAGAGATGGGGACCTTTAAAAATGTCTAGAAAAGCCTCCATTCCCGAATAATGAAAATGCAGGTTTAACTAGTACCAAGCAACGCTGTGACGGGAGGGCCTTGAATTGGGAAGTCCAAGCCCAAGGCCCAGGCAAATCTCATGCAGCATGTGCTAACTAGCCATTCTAGGAGCAAGAAGACTGTGGAAAACACAAAGCAAGGGATTAGCCAAAGGACATTTAAAAATAATGTTTCAAAATATTATCTCATAAGTATATATTCCCTTCCCATTGTGACAAATATCGCTAGTATAGTTTTTATCACTTTTTAATTTTAGAACAGTTAACATATCTTTAAGAGTTAAAAAAAAAACAGGTAAATTATCTGTAAAAAATGACTTTTCTAACTTTGCCACTTTTAGTGGTACAGCTTTGGGCAAATTTCTTAACAAATATAAGCTCTAGTTTCTTTATAAAACAAGGAAAATAATTCATGCCACCTCTGATTGCAGAAAATTAAGTGAAAATATACTCCAAGTATCTCAGAGGACTTGATCACCAGAAAGTGCCCATGCTCACTGAGTGGTGACTTTTACTATCCACACAGCCAGTTTCAGCCCTGGGAGCTGGTTGGCGCCAATAAACCCTTTTGTCAGAGACTGAGGATTGAAAGTGGTGAGAAGATGTAGCTTCCAATTAACTTTGTCACTGATTGTTGGGTAACTTTAGACCAAATGCTGTTCTTTAATGAATGTGGGTGTGAAACTTATTAAGATTAATGACTGCCACAGCTGGTAGCCAGATGTTTACATAATTCCCTCTGTTTTAGAGCAATCGTATTAGATGAAAGAGGTTGAATGACAGAATTAGACAAATAAGTACAATATTTGGAGAATGAATAAATGTTGTTTTGGAGGGCAGGAGATTAAGAACCTAATGTCTTCAGATTAGGCTCGTGTTAAAAATTAACACACATAATTCAGTAATCGAAATGAAAGAGTTTTGGACACATGTCACAATAAAGGGAACCTAGCACAGGAGTGCATGCTTACAGCAAGCACTCCATTGATTAAACAGTCCCCTGCAGAATTTGAGGGTTAAATGTGTCTTTCCTAGCCTCTAGTATGAAAGGGCAAATCATTTGTTTTAACTGAGATAGGGTAAATGTTTTTGCTCCACACATATATTTATACTCCATTTTAGCATCCTAATTATTTTTATAGCTGTCAGAATTTCACAAAACCTAATAGGAAAATAAAACTGAATCTAGAAGCTCAATACTTTCCAAGAGAGTCCAGTAAATAAAAACTCTGCACTGACTGACCAATCTCATTCATGTCACTGCTCCTAAGCCCAAACTCTCCAGTGAATGGAAAAGAGGTTAATTAGTTGGAATGAATTCATGGGATTTTTTTTTTTTTAAAGAAACATCCTGAATTGAAGTGATTAAAACAACACAGACGGATAAAGGGTAGAGCCGTGAGAGGACAAGGCTTGCATAATTGAGTGTCTTGATTATGTGGGGAAGATGGGAAAGAGATCTTGCCCATTCTGGTCTCAAACTACTAAATCCTGAGAAGGCCAAGAGGGGAGTCAGTAAAGTCAGAAGTGAAGTTGGAAACATGGCTCAGCTGTCCATAATGGGGGGACACAAGGTCTCTGAAGAGTTTTTATCAGTTGTGTGGGTGAGAGTTCAGAGGCTCTAGTAATTACCTCTATTTTCAAGATTTACAAAATTAAGTCAGGAAACTGAATATTAACACTTCACTTCCTCATCCACATACTAGTTTATTCACTCTACAAATATTTACTTATAAATGCTTATTGGCACCATGCTTGCCCTCAAAAAACTACCAACTCAGAATTGCAAAGAGGATATCAAACAAGGAAGCTGTGGCAGGCAGAATCATGGCCTCTCCAATTCCATGTCCTAATCCTGGAATTTATGTCTACGTCATGCTATATGGCAAGAGAAGATTAAGTCTGTAGATAGAATTAAGGTTGCTAGTCATCTGACTTTAAAGTGGGAATATTGTCTTGGATTTTCTTGGCTCAATGTAATCATAAAAAGTCTTAAAAGATACAAAAGGGAGGCAGAGGAGGTAGTGTCAGAGTGATACCATGTAAGAAAGATGCCACAGGCCATTGCTGACTTGGACGATGGAAGGAGGCATGAACCTAGGAGTGAATGCAGATGGCCTCTAAAACCTGGAAAAGAAAGTCAAGGGATTCTCCCCTAGAGCCTCCAGAAGAAATGCATCCCTTCCAACACCTTGATTTTAGCCCAGTGAGAACCATGCTGGACTTCTAGTCTCCAGAATTGCAAGTTAATAAATATGAGTTATTTTAAGCCACTAAGTTCATAGTAATTTGTTATGGTAGCCCCAGGAAACTAACACAGATGCCAAGGCAGTAAAACAGGAAAGTACTCCAAAATCATAGCAGTGAGAGGAGCAGAAATGTCCTAGGAGAGGCCAATGCTTCCTTTTGAAAAGAAAAGTTAGCTGGCAACTTCCATTTGAATTTCTTAAGAACATTTTCCTCGCTGGCAGTTACCAAACCCAAGGGGATAGGTTCCAGAGCTGATTTATTATATAGTCTTTTTCTCAGGAATGTTCTAGTCACCTGTTAAAAAACTAGAGCCATTTTCTTGACACTGCTTCAAGGGGTAAGGTTGGTGGTAAGGGAACAATGTTTAGTGGGGAAGGAAAACTTTTTGTGACGTAATCTAATCACATGATCCCCAGACTTGCTCTTCCTTCTGCTCTTTTCAAACCACATCTCCAGAGCTTTCATACCTAAAGATTTTCTGGAGTTTAGACTAGAACAAGAATTGTGTTCTAGGCTACTGTTTCTATTATCATTTTTGTGTCCTTCTGGGCCCTGCCCACTTGGCTACTCAGGACCACCCACTGGGCTGATAATATACAACTCATCAGGAAATTCTTATGCCCATCGTGGAGGTGAAGTGCTGCCAACTCTGATTGCTTCTGGAATGCCATTTCTTCTCTGCCCTTTCAATATTCTTGTTATGTTACGTTTGTGATCACTGCCGATCTGCAGAAAATTACAGGATGAATTTTTGTGAAGGACTGAATTTGCATAGCTTGCCTTTTGTTGTTCATTGTTGAAGAGGATTCTGCCTTTTGCACACAATTTGTGCACATTTTATTGGGAGTTATTGGGTTAGATTCATCCTATTCATTCACTAGCCTGGCATTGCTATGCATGTGCTGTCGGGGCTTAGCATTAAATGATTTTCTTTGTTCAGATTTGGATTGCTGTCTCTGCTTGCAAATTATTTTTCACAATGACTCCTTCTCTCTCTTCTCTCTCTCTCTCTCTCTCTCTCTCTCTCTCACACACACACACACTCTCTCTCTCTCTCAAACACACATGGTTAGATATATTTTTCTATAGTCAAGTTCAAGATCTACTAATACCCTTTCTAAGTTCATGACTGAGATGTCTTCTTCACTTTGTTTCCTGAACATCACACAGCCATTGTGTTCTGCTAAACAAAATAAATTATTAAGAGAGGACACAGAGCCAAGGTCTGTGTTTTAATAAAGCATAGTTTCTCAACCTCAGCTACATTGACACTTTGGGCCAAGTAATTCTTGGTTGTCGGAGGCTGTCTTGAGCATCATAGGATATTTAGCAGCATCCCTGGCCCCTTACCTCTAGATGCCAGTCTCAAGACCTTAGACAACAGTGACAATAAAAAAATGTATTCAGATGTTTCCAAATGTTCTGAGGGGCAAAAATCACCCAGGTTGAGAACTCTTGGAATAGAAAGATCATAAACACCCAATTTCAAGCAAGTTGTTAAGAGCCTTAAACATGGTGAACAGGCTCAGCTGTTCACTCAGCTTTGTGGACCACCTGTGACCAATTAGCTTGACAAGATTATTGAGTTACAAGGCTTGGACAGGTGGCCTCAGCTGAGGCAACTGTATGCTCTCTGTGGGTTGGCTTCACTGGAGGAGTTGGGTTACACACATTCTACTTTGCTCTGCTCTTCAATGGATTGGAGGCTTCTCAGTTACTGATAATGATGACAGTTCAAACCAAACTAACAATAAGACCCCAATGTAGTTGGAATGTGCCAAGCAGAAGTAGCCATAGTCACTTTTTGCTCAAAATACTGTTGTTGTTATTTAAAAAGAAAAAGTTGCCACAGTTGGGGAATGATATAATAGTATTTCATTGATTTACTTAACAACTATCTACTGGCCTTTTCGGTGGCCACCACATGTCCTGATGACATCTTAAATAGAACCTATCCAAGTCCATATTCCTTTACCATTCACCTCCCAAACAGCATGTTAAAAACTTTCCAATTTCTATTAGTTCTTTCTGAACAGTATATGCAAGAGTAGCCTAACTTAGATATTTTCCTTCAAAATTTCCAACATACAATTACCAGATTATCTTTCCTAAATAAAAGGTTGGATTCAAACTCTTTGAAAACATCATATGACTCCCACTATCTAGTGAGTTCAAATTAGCTCAATCTTTAGGGCTTTCCAATATCTACCTTCAATCTGTAATTTTTTTCCTGTTCTTTCTTTCCTTCTTTTCACCTATTTTTCTGTTATCTCCTAATCAAACATTTCTCAAAATGTGGTCTGTGGTTGACTGAAGAAGAATCAATAAGGATACTTGTTAAAATTCAGACTCCTTGTTCTAACCCCAGAACTTCCAAAGATAGTGCCTGATTATCTAACTAAATTGAAAAATATCTATTCTTAAGACTCAGTTTGAACTAACTTCTCTCTTTACTTCACAGTGCTTTACTTCTTTTACTTATTACATTCTAACTTGGAGGAAAAAGAAAAGATGGGTGGGGGGAGAGGTATATGTATATACTGGGAGCTGTGTTAGGCACTTTACTTTGGTTATCTCATTAAACCTTTGCAATATCATTATTCACATCACAGATGTGGAAACTGAGGCTTGGAAAAATTTATTTCCCCATGACTTACATTTAGTACATATGGGAGCTTCTCACTCCAAAGTCTACAAAGCCAATGCTGGGTTATTATAGTGACATGTACTTCACTCTGACATCTCTTTGTCCTATGTCTTTTACTGAGTAAATTTTTGTATAGAAGCCCTTGATAAAATGGCACAGTGGAAAGAGCATAGGACTGAGAATCAAATCGATCTCTGCATGAATTTTTGCTTTGGCATTTCTTGGCTTTTTCCAGCTGGCCCTAGGGTGTGGCCATCTGCCTGTGGTTCACAATGCATCCAGGCAATGGAAAGGAGGAGGGATGATGATGGGCGATGCAAAGGGCAACCACCTGCTGTCTTTTGAGAACGATGCCTGGAAACTTCCACCTTACCCTTCTGTTTACATGCCAGAACTTAGTTCTATCTATTTCAACCTAGCTTCAAGGGAAGTTAGAGCCTGGTTTTTAGTTTTATGTGGCTGTGAGCCCAACTAAAAATCAGAGGAGAATGAATTTGGGGAGCCACTTTCTCTGCTGTGTATTCATATTGGACATTTATTGTTTTATGCTGCATTTCTCTTGTTCCAGTTATAATCACCGACTTTTCCTCTGGGCACCATCCTTCTCCATCTTGCAATCAATCCATGAGCCTCAGGACAATCTTATTCCAGACTCCAAGGGAGGACAAATGCTCTAAGTCCAGCCAGTCAGAGATGGGTATATGATCCTAGCCAAGCCAAACACACCAAATTAGAGCAAATCCTGAGACTTTGTTGGAGTAACTGGAAATGTATCCTCCCTGACACAGACTTAAAGCTATGAGGAGATAAATAGGAGGCCTACAGAGACAAAGGGCATCTCAGAGGGAAGCACAGCTGTGAGGCAGACAGAGAGATGGGTCCTGATGACATTGCTTAAAGCCCTACATCAAGCCCTGCTTCAGGTTAGGAACTACCCCAAATGTTTTATTTATGAATTTCAATAAATTTATTATTTTCCTTAACTAGTTCTGGTAGAGTCTTCTACCCCTCCTAGAGTGCTAAATAGTTGGAGATTAAATAAATGCTCACTATTAAGATACTCATCTTTGAATTTCCCACATCAGCATAGCTCCTTGTACACAGGATTGATTGGTAGAAGGATAGAAAAAAGGAATAAATAAGTCACTGAGACTCAGAACAATCACATTAAGCTATGAGAATTTTATTTGTTTCTTTTGTTACAAATATTCTCTCTGATTATGTTTACATTCAGGAGTCACAATTATGAAAAAATAGGCCAGATGGCCTGAGATATTTTTTAGAGCTCATCTCAAGACCTTGAAAAGTAACCAAAAAGGGAAGCTCTCCCCACTTCCAGCCAGGCTGTGTCCATATGTGAAAGTAAAACCATTCCCAAATAGTTTCCAACCAAAATTTTTATTTTCACTCATCATCTATTGCTTGTCCTCCTGGTGATGAGTTACAGTGAGAACGACATTTCAGGGTTGCCAGATGGTGTCCTCATGCAGGTAGACAGCTCCTGCTCAGGTCCAGTGGTGGGGGAAGGAGGCACATTTCTGCAACAGTCCCTACTGTGGAGCAAAATACGAAATTAATTCAAGCATTTGTTACTTATACCCATTTTGCTTCTAAAACAGAGCTGAGTGGGCTTTCAATAAAAGGTACATGTACAATAGATCTGTTAGAACAGGGATAAAGAAAAAAGTGCCATACAATGAATGACAATTATATCCATTGATTACATTTTTAATGATGGCCACATTTATGGAAATTTATCATATGCACAGTTAAGTGCACTGCTCTGAGCCCTTGTGTAATTTCATTTCATTCTCACAATAATTCTATGATGGCATCTCCTATCATCAGCATTTTATGGCAAGAGAATTGAGTACAGAGAGCTTTAGCTCACGATTATACACACACACACATACGCACACACACACACACACACACAGAGTTATATACACACACACACACAAACATACACACACACACACACATACACCCACGCAATTGAGCCAGAATTTGAGCCTAGACAGTCTAATTCAGGACATGGGCTAGGCAGAGATAAGAGTCCTCATTTTAGAGCCCATCAGTGGGGTTTGAATCCCTGCTCTTCACTTACTAACTGATAAAATGAGTGAGTCACTTCTCTTCTTTAAACATCAGGTTATGCGTCAATAAAATGGAAATAATGATATTTGCCTCCTGGGTTACTGGTGAAGAGAAACAATGACTGGCACAAAGTAAGTATGTGACATTGCTAATATTGTACCTCTGTGAAAATGGCAAAACTTTAAAATTCAGAGGAACATTCCAGGGGTTCAAATTGGACAAAAGAGAGACAGTGATAGGATGTGTAATAATACCATGGAGCAGAGTGCGTGTCTGTCAATTTTCCTTACTGAGTAGGCAAATCCTCAATAAAGCTCATCAAACACAAAAGTAGGATTTAGTGGGTACGGCCCAGCTCCCCTTCACTGTATGCTTTAGAAATTAGCTCTTCTTTTTTGTTCAGCAAATAAATAACAGTCTCCCTATCTGAGTGTCCTCAGAACCACAAGAAAGAGTGACATTGTCATTCAGGGCTGCTGACACGAGAAAAAGATGGAACACTGAAGTCAACCAGCAAGTGGTTATGTGGCAGGATGGTCCTGTGATAGAGATCGTGAAGATGTCCCCACCGGCCTGAAAACATGCTTATGTCAATTGTGTGTGGAAAGATACAATGATGTCCAACATGCCTGTATTTAATTACTTGAAAAGCCTTAAGTTCAAGCACTGCGTGTGTTTGTGGTGTGTGTGTGTGTGTGTATGTGTGTTTGTATACATGTGCATGCCTTTAAGCTAAATAACTAAAACTGAGGCAGGGAGAAAATCCTATACTTTCCAGATTGTTTCTTCACACTTCAGTTGTGAGCAGCCTGCTTTGTGTCATTGGGAGCATTGCTGACTAGGTCAAAAGGTCAAGCAGGTCCCTATAAGCTCAGGATAGAGTGTCCTGTGCCTTATTTGTTGGGATCCAGATCTTAATCAGACTAGTACAGGCAGGCCCCAAGCTCGAATTACTCATTAATCTAACAGAGTGTTTCTTCTAGGGGGAAAAAACAAAAATAATTTGCAATGAAACCCTTGACATGACACTCCTGTCTAAGGGAGGAGTCAATGCCCTGGGAGCCTCCTTAGGCCTTGCAGGAACTTGCCCAGCTCAGGGTACTAAGTAGATTTTTCACTTCTGTCCTTTTCCCTCTTGCTTCTAGCATCTACCTTTTCTCCTCTTTCTTACTTTTTGCATCTCATCTTCGTATTTTTCTTTCTCTGTATTTCTTCTTCTCCCCTTCTTTTCTTTTTATATTTATTTTTTCCTTCTCCTTTTCCTATCTTTTAAAATATTCCCTAATAAGTCTGTACTATGGATTCAGAGGAAGCAATAATACATTGGGGAAGTAACCCCAGCCAACTCGAGATCCAGGTCACGCCAACCATTTCTCAGGTTTGCAGTAAATGCAGACTCGACTCAAGCTAATTCCTTTACTCAGGCACGTCATGGCATGCCCCTCAAGGTCACCATTAATTGTGACAAAATAAAACACAATGTGGTATGATTTTATTACATCTGGTGATACACACGAATGACTAGGAGAAAACCCAGGAACTCTTCTTTCTTTAAAAGCTTCCCGGTTCCTAGAATTAATACAAATGTATTGCAGCTGATGGGCAGGACGCCTAGGTTTTCCAGTTCCTATAATTCAAAACATCTAAAGTTAAGTATATTTGTTAACAGAGGTAGACTTAACTCTCAGCCAAAGGCAGATAAATCATCTCAAAAATTGTATTTTAGTAAAAGGCCTAAATGTAACTTGTTCTGTTGCCATGTGGTCTCAATTCACAAGGAAAAAAAATTGCAGATGCACACAGTGACTTCATAAGCTGTTATCACTCCCAAAAGATACCCAGTTCTCCTGGATTTCACTGGACTCTGCTTTGGAAATGACACAGTCCTGTTAGTAAGAGGTAGTCCCCACGGACTCTGCCTACAGCTGAGTGAGTGACGTGTTTTTACCTCCAGCATGGCAAGCTACTGGAAAGCTCCGCATAACCTCTGAGAGGGCTTGGAGAGGTCTCTTGGGAAAAAGCAAAACTTTGAAAGGATTGGCTAGTCTTCTGGGGTTTCACTGGCTTGCCAGAATGCTATTCCATTTCATCTTAAAAATAATATTTTGATCCCAGACCATACCATGTTTCTGGCTAAATGTTACACTTGACAAGTTTTACGCAAATTACCATACACAGTCACATACTGTTTACAGCTGATGCCATTTTTAGCAATGTCAAAGGGAAGAGGAATCTCAGAAGGGTGAGTGCATTCGATATGCCTGGTATTGCTGTCCGAAGGTCAGTTCCACACATGCCTTCCCTGCAGGCCAGCACTCCAAGATTCGTCAAACAGATCCCTCCTGCACAAAAAACCTTCCAGTCTCTTCCAGTTCCACCCCTCCCTCCCCAGTGCCTGAGTCTTCTCCTCTTTTAGGACTAGAAGGAAATCTAGATGGTCCCCACTTTCATTCATGACAGAGACTTCTAACTTGTGTGGCTGAAAGAGGGGAAGAAAGGGAAACAATTCTGGCTGCAGTGTGTGTGTGTGTGTGTGTGTGTGTGTGTGTGCATTTACATGAGTGTCTTCCCAGCTACAGCCTTTTGGGAATTATACTTGTGTAAGGGCATAAGATAGGGTGAACTCCAGGCTTGGGGAATAAACAGAGGGTCAGAGCACCAACTGCCATAGATTATATTGGAAACTTTATATGCTGACTTGAAGCTTTCTTCTCCTTTTTCTTTTTCTGTTTTCAGTTTTATTACGAAATATTACAAAATAATGAATATAGTTTGAATGAACATATATATTTGTATATACACTCTTATTTGTGTATATATGTGTGTATATGTTTATAATACATAACATAAAGAAATAAAGTAACATCTATGTACGTAGCATACTGCTTCAGAAATAAAAGATAAAAATAGGTTACCAATGTCTTTGATGTATCCTCAGTTGAATTTCTTCCTCCTAATGTTTATAATTCTCTCCTATTTACTGTACTTTGTTACATTTGTAAATTTCCCTAAAATGGCATTGTTACTTCTAGGTGTTTTTTTTTTTTTTTGAGTTGGCGTCTTACTCCGTCGCCCAGACTGGAGTGCAGTGGCCGCTTCCGGCCACCGCAGCCTCGACCTGCTGGGCTCCGGCAATCCTTCCACCTCAGTCTTCCAAGTAGCTGGAACTACAGGCGCGCGCTACCACGCCCGGCTGATTTTTTGATTTATTGTAGAGATGAGGTTTCGCCTGCCCAGGCGGGTCTCAAACCCGCAGGCTCAGGCAATCCACTCACCTCAGCCTCCCAAGACGCGGGATTACAGGCTGAGCCACTGAGCCCGGCTCTCCTCCCGTGTATTTCATGCAATTTCTCAGTCATATAATTCCTACTTTCTTTTTCAGTCTTGCCTCCTGTGGTCCATCCACTCTTTCCTATCTCACCTCGTTGTTGTGAGACATAACCCATCATGGGCCCTCAGCATCCCTGCTTGTTTTTACTGAGTATGCCAACAGCATAAGGCGCTGACTTCCCTTTCCTTGGGCCATGTCTCTGTGTTATGTTTGCAACAATTTTGAGGGATGGTCTTCCCCAGGACAAACAGCAGAAATAACTTAGGCTTTCAATAAAAACAGTGAATCCCCAACAGGTTTGATATTCTTCCCTGGTAATGCAACTCCCTACGTGTGCAGGCATCCATCTAGAACCCCTGTGGGGCAGGGTGACTGACGTGAGGTTCGTGCTGCTTGCTGTACTGTGTGTGAGTCTCCTATCTTCTGCCAGCATCTGTGAAACAGCAAGTAGAGGAAACACCCACACCTTTCACAACTCCCAACAACATCCTCCAGTCTACAACCATACATAACCTGACATTCTGTTTCAGCCATTTCTCAGTGATTTTGTTTTCCCCAGTGAATCATACCTTTGTGTACATCTTGCCTGTTGTCGTCTCTCTCTAGAATATTATTTTCTTCAATCTCTTCCCCCATTGTTCTCTGACCAGTCTAAGTTCAAATTTGTTTTGCCACTTATCAGCTCTGTGATACTAGAGAAATTCAATAATAATAAATAACAATAAATTAAATAAATACATTGAATAATAAACTCAATTTCTCATTTATAAAATAGGAATATTTTCCAGCTTGTAAAAAAATTTCTGAGGGGAGATAAGGAGACTATAAACCATCTATTTAAAAAAATGTTCAAGATGTTCACCAAAATCTTCTCTGACTCCTTCTCTTATATCTCCAAGACGAGGAAATCATTTCTTCCTTTTTGCTTCCACAAAACTTACATCCTTTATAGCATTATTATCACATTAACTTTTTTACAAATGTGTTTTCTGTGAGTCTTAGCCCTGTAGGGAAGAACTGTATTTTATTGCTCTTGATATCCTTAATAACTATCACAATGTCTTGTATAGAATAGGTGCTTAATCCATATTTGATAGATTCATTTGATTTGTTAATGAAAGTAGAGCAGGAAATTGCCCTGTAATTTAGCACAGGTGGAAAGAAGACTGCATTTCCTGAGAAGAACCCTGAGAAGAAGGGCTGCCCATTGCCACCCACAATACAGAAACATGCAAGTCTGTCAGTCCTTAAGATGCTGTTTTTTAAGAACTCTGGTTAAGTTGACCTCAAAAAGAATAACCAGCAAAAAAGTAGATAGAGCAAATGGAGATATTTAGAGGCAGAATTGTTATGAGCCTTTGAGGGAGAAGGAAAAATCTAGTAGGCTTCCCAATATTTAAATAACTTTCAGGAAGTAGAAAACACTGTGTAGGGAGGAAGGCACAACATTGAGCATATCAATTTAGAGGCTACTGTGATATATAAAGGTAGTGATGTATAATATTTGGAAATATGGGTCCAAATATTACTTGAGAGAGTGGCAGCAGCAGATAAAGATTTGGAGATCATTGGGTGTGTGGGTGAATTCCCAGAAATAAATCATTCAGGGACAGAACTGAAAGGTAGAACCTGAGACAACATAGATTTAGAAGCCTCCCTATCAACCTAAGTAACAGAGAAGATTATCCAAAGATAATGAGGTTATCTGGAAATAAGCAGAAGAACTGCAGTGCGAAATATGCATACCAGGGCAACAAGGGTGCATTTGAAGAATCTGAGGCAAGGGAAAGTTTGTAAAGGTATAGGAGGAATACATGTAAGCTGTTTTGAAACAAAGAGAACATTGGTTACAGGCTTTTATCACAGGAGTTGAATGGTTTATTAGTGGAGACAGTGTATCAGGCAAGTGTTCTTGTGTATACTGCTGTCCTTGGGACTCATGTAGCAAGCTGCAGTCTGGAAAGACCTTGACAAAAATTTCTGTTACAGGCATATGCGCATATGAGTCCTTCAGAGAGACTTTGCAGTAGTTCTTATCATAGACATGTGTGTGTGGAGGTCCTCCTTCATAACCTCACGGCCTTATTCATTTATTTATTTTGTCAGGGTTTGTCAAGAGTGACTCTATTTTGATTGTGACACTTTTCACACACTAAACATTTTTAAAGATTTGTTTTAGAGTCGTGGGTACATGAGAAGATTTGCTACATAAGTAAATTGTGTGAAGGTGATGGGAATTTTTCAGGTCAGCCTGGGCTTTGAGAGTATCAGCTCAATGGGTCGGCCAGCCAAGCCCCAGAGAGGGTTGTGGAGGGGCTGATAAACCTAGCCCTGGAAGTGTCAGGTGGGGGTCGGGAGTGGCGTGGGGTGGCAGGCCCTGCCTGTAGGGTGTTGGCTCTAACAGGATGGCAAGCCAAGCCCTGAAAGTGTTGCTGTTTCGATAGGCTGGCAAGCCTAGCCCCCTGGGTGTCTCAGCTTTGGAGTCTCGCCTTCCTCTGGGAGCTCTCCTTGTTCAACTGGGTCGCTTGGCTGGCAAGTCATCCTCTGGGGTGCACGGCTTTTTGACTTCAGTGATATTTAGAGCTTTTAGGAATCGCCACACTGCTTTCCACAGAGGTTGCACTAGTTTAGACTCCCACTAGCAGTGTAGTAGTGTTCCCTTTTCACCACATCCTCTCCAGCATCTGTTATTTTTTTGAGTTATTGATAATTGCCATTCTGACTGGAGTTAGGTG
>CAUYQG010269104.1:0-22070 GCA_963574415.1 Tarsius wallacei
TTGTTTACCTAACCCTTAACTGTACCCCTCAATATCACAATAAAAAAAAATCTCACTTCACAAAAACAATAGATGTGGGGGTGCAGATGTGGAGCAAAGGGAATGCTTATATACTACTGGTGGGAGTGTAAACTAGTGCAACTTCTGTGGAAAGCAGTGTGGCGATTCCTAAAAGCTCTAAACACCAACCTCCCCATAGTTTCCCACCACTGTCAGTCATTTTCTTGTGGTAATACGTTGGATGATCAAGGTCTACTATATGAGTGAGAACATGTGATACTCAGTTTTTTGTTTCTTTGAGAGGTCACTCAGTATTATAGACTCTAGTTCCATCCAGGTTGCTGCGAAATTCATGATTTCGTTCTTTTTTATGGTTGTGTAGTATTCCATTGTATATATGTACCATATTTTAAAAATCTAGTCCTCTTTTGATGGACAGCAAGGTTGCTTCCAGGTTCTTGCTGTTGTGAACAATGCTGCAGTAAACATACAAGTGCAGGTATCTTTTTTATAAAGTGATTTGAGTTCTTCAGGGTATATTCCTAGTAGGGGGATCGTGGGGTCATATCAACCCATTATTTCTAAGAGTAGGAAATAGATTCCTTAATAGGGCTAGAAGGCCACTCATTCATATGACAATGAATTAGTTCTAAATTTGGTTTGCAATATTTTACATCTAGACTAATAAAGAAGATTGTTCTGCAATTTGCCTTTTGTGTAATATCCTGGTAAGGTTTAGGTAACAATGTTAAAAACAAATGGAATATAGTTATCTCTTTTTCAATTATTTAGAAAGTGTTAAGCAATATCATCTTGATAGAGAAGCTTGAGGGAAAACTTTTGTTTGTTGATTAAATTTCCATCAAACATATAGCACTATCTGATTTTATCTTCATTATGATATCAATTCAGCTAAGTTGTATTTCTTCAGTAGTTGTGCATTCCATCTAATGTTTTCAATGTATTTACATGGAAGTTGTTTATGATACTCTTGCATTTCACTGCATTGTTTTTTCATCTTTAGCTCTGTTTTGCTTTGCACTTTCTACACTGCTTTGAATTTTTGCTATTTTTAGATGGATCTTGTCATAGGTTAATTTTTGGCTTTGTTTATTTTCTCTATTACATGCTTATATTCTAATTCATTAATTTATTCTCATTTATTTATAATTTTCTGTTATTTACTTTGTTTACATTTAACTTGCTATGGTTCTTTTTTAAAAAATCAGTTTTTAAAAGAGCAGTTTTAGTTTCACAGCAAAATTGAGCAGAAGGTACAGAGATTTTCTACTACCACACAAGCATGTCTTCCCCCATCTGCCATCAACAAGCCCCACCAGTATGATATTTCTTAAATTGAGCAACCTATAGTTATGCAACACTATAACCCAAGGTAGGGTTCACTCTTGATGTTGAATATTTCACGCATTTTGACTAATTCTCTGTGCTTTAACTATTATCCTTCCATCTCTTCTAGCCCCTGGAAACCACTGATCTATTTACTACCTCCATAGTTTTGTATTTTCCAGAAAGTCCTATAGCAGAATCATATAGTTTGTAGTCTTTTCTGGCTGGTTTCTTTCACTTAGTAATGTGAATCTAAGTTTCCTATATATTTTTTCTTGGCTTGGTAGTTCATTTCTTTTTAACGTTGAATACTCCATTGTCTCAATGTACCACAGTTTATATATTCATTCACTTACTGTAGGATATCTTGGTTGCTTCTAAGTTTTGGCAACTGTTAATAAAAGTGCTATAAACATCCATGTGCAGCTTTTTGTGTATGCCTAATGTTTCAACTTATTTGGGTAAATACCAAGAAATGTAATTGCTAGATCATATGGCAATTACATATTTAGTTTTGTAAGAAACTCTCAAACTGTCTTCCAAAGTGTACTGTTTTCCATTCCCACCAGAAATGAATCAGATTTACTCTTACTCCACGTTTTTGCCAGTATTTGATGTTATCACAGTGTTCAGAACTTTGACTATTCTAATAGGTGTAGTAGTATTCACTATTGTCTTAATTTGCATTTTCCTAATGACATATGACATGAGACATCTTTTTTTTTTTTTGAGTTGGAGTTTCACTCTGTCACCTAGGCTGGAGTGCAGTGGCATGCTCATGGATAGTACAGCCTAGACGTGCTGGGCTCCAGCGATCCTTCCGCCTCAGCCTTCCAAGTAACATTACTTCATGTGCTTATTAATTTGCCATCTGAATATCTTATTTGATGAGGTGTCCATTCAAATATTTCATCCATTTAAAAAAATCAGGTTATTTGTTTTTTATTGTTGAGTTTTAGGGGTTCTCTGTATATTGGATAATCTTCCTTTATTAGATATATCTTCCACAAATGTTTCCTCCTAGAGTGTCACTTTCTTCTCATTCTTTTGACAGTATATTTTGCAAGAAGAAATTTAATTTAATCTTATTATTTAATTTAATTTATTTTATTTTTTGAGTCGAAGTCTTACTCTGTCACCCAGACTAGAGTGCAATGGCATACTCAGGGCCAACCCAACATCGACCTGCTGGGCTCCGGTGATCCTTCCACCTCAGCCTTCCAAGTAGCTGGAACTACAGGCATGTGTGCTACCACACCCAGCTAATAAAAATTTAAAATTTTAATGAAGTTCAATGCATCAATTCTTTCATGGATTTTGTCTTTGTTGTTGTATTTACAATATCATTAGCATGCCCAAGATCATATAGATATTCTCCTGAATTATCTTCTAAGAATTTGATAGTTCTACATTTTACACTTAATTCTATAATCCATTTTGAGTTAATTTCTGTGAAGAATATAAGCTCTGTGTCTAGATTTATTTTTAATTTTTTGCATGTGGATGCCTAGTTGTTTCAGAATTATTTGTTGAAAGATTATCTTTGTTCCATTGTATTGCCTTTATTTCTTGCGATAGGTCAGCTGATTATATTTATGTGGATTAATTTCTATGCTCTTTATTCTCCTCCATAGATCTATTTGTCTATTTTCAAGCAACATCACACTGTTTTGATTACTTTAGCTTCATAGTAAGTCTTCAAGTTGGGTGTCAGTCTTATGACTTTGATGTCATGTTGGTGATTCTGGTTGGTTTTCTTCTCCACATAAGCTTATAGACTGTTTATCAATATCCACAAAACAAATTGTTAAGATTTTGATTGGAATTGTATTGGATCTATAGGTCAAGTTGAGAAAAACTGACATCCTAACAGTATTGAATGTTTCTATTCATGGGTATGGAATCTATCGATTTATTTAGTTATTCTTTGATTTTTGTTTATCGAAGTTTTATATATTTCATCCCTATAGATCTTATACATATTTTGTAAGGTTTATTTGTAGGTATGTCATTTTTGGAGATGCTAATATAAATGGTATTTTGTCTTTAATCTCAAATTCTACTTTTGTATTACTGGAGTACAAAAAAGCAATTGACCACTGTTAATTAACTTTATATCCTGCAACCTTGCTATAACAACCTATTAATTCTAAGAGTAGGTTTTTAAATCACTTCCTTTCCATTTTATACATAGATAATAGTGTCAAATGCAAAGACAGTTTATTTATTTCTTCCCATTATGTATACCTTTTATTTTTTATTCTTGGCTTATTGCATCAGGTAGAACTTCCAGTATAATGTTAAAATTGAGTGGTGAGAGGGGATAATTTTGTTTATGTTCTTATTCTTAGCAGGAAAGCTAGTTTCTCACCATTAAGTATGGTGTTAACTACAGGTTTTTTGTAGGTATTTTTCATCAAGTTGAAGGTGTTTCCTCCTATTCTTAGTTTGCTTTATCATGAAATGATGTTGGATTTTGTCAAATGCCTTTTTTATTCTAGTACTATGATAATGTAATTTTTCTTCTTTAGCCTGTTGCTGTTAATGTGATAGATTGCATTAATTGATTTTGAATGTTGAACCAATTTTGCATACCTGGGATAAATCGTACTTGGTCTTGGTGTATCATTCTTTTTATACATGGCTTAATTTTATTTGCTAATATTTTGTTGAGGGTTTTTGCATCCATGTTCATGAGAGATATTAGTCAGTCGTTTTAATTTCTTCTAATGTCTTTGTCTAGTTTGGTATTAAAGTAATGTGACCTCATGGAATTAGTTAGAAAGTATTCCCTCTGCCTTTGGAAAATATCGTAGAAAGTGTTATGATCTCTTCCTTAAATGTTTAATAGAATTATCCAGTGAACACATCTGGGCCTGGCACTTTCTGTTTTAGGGACTATTAATTATTGACTTAACTTCTTTAATAAATATAGGCCTTTGATATTGTTTTAAGCTAGAACCATTGATTCCAGTCTTCCTTCTTTTTCTCATATTAAATTTTACCCTAAGGCTGGCCTTAGCTGCATCACACATTTTGATATGCTGTATTTTCTTAACTATTCAGTTCAAATATTTTCAAATTTCCACTTCTGTTTTTCCTCTTGTCTGCCCTCCAGTTTGTTTGGAAGTATCTTGCTTAATTTAAAATATCCATAGGTGTTCTAGGTATCTTTTGTTATTAACTTTCAGATTTCTTTTATGGTTGTCAGAGAATATACCTTAATTTCAATCTTTGGAAATTGAGAAATATTTTATGACCTTGAATATAATAACCCATTTTTCTAAACATTTTATATGGCTTGAAGAGTGTTGTTTTATTTTACTTTGTCATTTCTGGGTACTGTTCTACATATGTCAGTTAATATAAGCTTTCTAGCAGTATTGTTACTCTTGTTTTATTTGTTGATAAGATGTAGTGGGGTTTTTTTGTTGTTGTTTTTGGTTTTTTTAGAGATGAGGTTTTCGCTCTGTTACCCAGCTGATCTCAATCTCCTGGGCTCAAGTTATTCTGCCTCAGGCTCCTGAGTAACAGGAACTTCAGATGCACACCACTGTATCCACCTTAATATTTTTAGTTGAGATTATTGTCTCATAACCTTTTAGTTTTGTATTATTTTAAAATGTATATATTTGAGACTGTGTTATGAACAGCATACAAATTAAGGATGCCTATATGTTCTGGTAGATTAACAATTTATCTTCTGATTTTTCTTGCTAAAAAGCCTTTTTTATATAACATTAGAATTAAATATCAGCTTTATTTTGCTATGTTGAAGTCTTTGTTTTTATCACTTGTGTCTCTCTATTGATTCACGACTCGTAAAAACAACTTGTTTTGTTATTTTTAAAATTCAACATGTAAAATCACTATATTTTTATTGGACTACTCAGTGCACTTACAGTTAATGTAGTAATTTATATTTTTATGTTTAAATCTATTAGTTTTCTGCTTTTTGTTGCCCTTTCTCCCTTTATGTTTCATATGGAATCCATTACATAATCTTATTTCTCTATTTTCCATTTATTAACTTTCATCTTTAGTAATTTTTGTTACACATTTTTCTTTTCTTTTTGTGGTCACCCTAGTGATGACTACTTGGTCAACTAAATACTACTATAAAATAGTACTTTTACTTCTTTCCAAACAATGTTAGGACTTTAGACTACTTTAGCTCCATTTGATTATTCTTTTTTAAAAATTATTGTTGTCATGCATCTTGATTCTATAAATATTCTAATACCTTAAATTATAAAAATTATTTTGTTAATTGCATATTCAGTTATACTTTTCCCATTTATCATTTTATTGTTCTTTATTTAATTTTATACTTTCTCTAGATTCTTAATTACAAGCTGAAATTAAATCATTTATTCATTAAAGAGAATATATTATTCACTCCATAATATTTATTGAAGATCTATATTTTTCTTCTTTCATCTCTCCTGTCATCAAGTTTGGTCAAAGTCTCCATTATTTCTTGCATAAGACACTATTGAAGTTTTTTGCACTTCAATGCCTAACATGAGTAGATTACAATTATTTGACAATTAATAAATATTGCTAAATTGATAAATTCACTAAAGAGTATGTTACTCAATAGGGCTATCTACATAGTAAAATATCATTAAGGTAGCATATAATATACTTCATGAAAAGTATCTTTTAAAAGAATGGAAATATGTAATTACACATAATCAACAATTCCTCTTAAGTCTTTACACTTAGCCACACAAAGAAATTAGTTCTACAATTCTGTGATATAAAGCCCAGGAGACTACAAATATGCCAGAATTAATTGGGCTTTGCCAAATGCCAGTTATTTGAAGATTCATAACTAATTTAAAGCCCATAAAAAGTATTTCTCTCTCTCTATTTTTTAATTTCACAGATAACCAGAGATTCAATCTGGTTTTTTATATATTTTTTTGTTTGTTTAAAGAAATTCCTTTAACATTGCTTGTAGTAAAGTCTGCTGATGTTGAATTTTCTCAGATTTTTGTTTGTATGTAAAAGTTTTTATTTCACTGTCACTTTCTTTCAAAAAAATATTTTCTCTTGTTATAGAGTTCTTGGGCTGAAGTTTTGTATTTTAGAACTTTAAAGATGTCCCTCAATTGTCTTTTGGGTTGCATAAAAATTGAATTTAGTTTGGGCTGTTGTAGCTACAGTTACCCTTAGTGTGCCTTATCTACTTCACATGTCTTTAGAGTAACTTTGGGCACAATGTACAGATTGGATTATCAGAGGGATTTTTCTTGATGTCCTTGTGCTAAGCAGCCTAGAGGCGGGGACAGGAAGGGCATTTTCCATCTTCCTGGTTCAGACTCAGTCTTAGGTTGGCTCTGTGTGCCTGAATCTTTGAATACGTGGCTTTCTCTATGAACTTGCTCTTTTGCCAGATTAAGTTACCTCTGATGATTAGGGTTTTGAGAGTCTCTAGCCCTTCTCCTAATGACAGAAAGGAGTTCCCCCACCCCTGTTTCCTTTTCCTATTCTCAACTTTGCTGTCCTCTCTCTCACAGTCACCTTACCATCTTGTGACTCAGATTGTTTTTTTCTTTTCTGTAGGAGAGAAGGAGAGGGTTCCAGGTGAAAATTTATGCTTTTCCCGCAGTGGTTACTGCTTTTCTTCTTCAGGCTTGAACCACAAAGGAGCCCCTTTTCCATTTTCTCACTTAACCAAGCATTTTTTTCTGGTGACATCCTAGAGAAACCTATGGGGAAAAAAATCCGATTGGGTGTAAAAACTGTGATGCTTGTGGCTCCTGGGAATTCCATACTCTCAGGCTCATTCATGCTTGATATTTAACAATCTGTACAACGTTTTAGCTGAAATCTTGTATGACAGTTCAGTTTTCTTACTGTGTTCTGCCCTAAAAAAACCAGCACTCGTATTTCCTTACAGGTACCTTTTCTTTCTCTGATTTTAAACTATTTGTTTCCCTTATGACCTCAGCAATCTTATTAGCTCAAAACAAGTTATGGCCTTGTAGATTATTTGGCTTTTTGCTGTTGTTTGGCTGGCAGCAATGCTCTTTTTAACCTTTCCATATTCTAATTGGAAGCCAAACCTTTCTGGAGAAGTTTTGTTCAGATGAAAATCATTAAAACTGGTACCTGCTTTATACAATAAGTAAGCTGGACATCCTTGCTTCTGTTAGCAGTTCTGTTATCGTCACCCCTTTGAAGGACTAAGTCTTCTCTAAAAAACCAGAACAAAGGTTTTCTGTGATTAAAATGTGCATTGTAATATCACGTTTGAAATATGTGACATATCATTACTGAACTCTAGGTCTTGGCTTTTCTTTTGTTTAGTTACTTTTTATTAGTAGAATGACAGATTAAATGGATACTCTTATGTGTCAAGAGATATCAGAAATTTTAAAATGTTAACATTTTAACATAATCTTACAGCAGGAAAGCTTATTTTACTATCTGTTCATTTAAAATTTTGGAAATTTTATTTATCTTTGTAACATTTCAAAATGTGAGCACAGTGCTTCTTTAGACAATCAAGCAATTAATTTCACCCCGTCAAATTCTTAATTTTAATGTGTTGAATCATTTCCATTAAATTTCATTCCCTCATTCTTGCCATTATCGCATTTAACTTAATCAGTGTGAAAACTACTTGAAAGTACAGTTTATATAAAAGAGAATAATACACTCGACTCTCAGTGAAAAAAGTAATAGTCTAATGTACTTGGAAAAATATTCCTTCAAAGCTGTTAAGAATAGTAGACAGAAAGTGTTCTATATTTACCCAGTTGGGTCAAAAAGTTAGAAGCAGAGTTATACTGAAAAATATAAATAACAGCTGCTTATCATTATTGTGTTATGGCCCCACGTTATCTTCTTATATTGTCGATGTCAAGAATTGGATGAAGAAATAAGAGTGGTATAAAAGTCAGCTTATTATATGCCTTATTGTTTTGAGCTGAATGTTCTTCATTAATTGGGTAAAGATTTATTGAGATTCTAATACCAGATGGTTGTTTTTAAAGGGCTTATGATACAATAGTGACTATAAGAAAGAATAGTCCTTGCTTTAAACACAACTCTCTATTAAAAAAAATTAATATCACTGGTTGAACTTTTATTTTAACTTTTTTGATGAGATCTCATGTGGGCTAGGTTAAGTTTGCATGTTATTATCAGGTTTCACCAGTTGACAGCAGGTTCAACTGCTATATCATTTCTCTAGCTTATATAAATGGTTTTTTTAAAGAGAAAACTGAACAATTAATTAGATTGGTGTATATGTATTTTCTTCTCTACAATTGTCAGTAAAATTGGTGAAGAGCTACAACAGCCCATGAAATACGTATTTCAAACTTAAGAAAAGTCATGTCCAAAACTTCATTCATTGATTTGTTCCTTTTGGGTAGAAGATAATTGTGTGGCTCTTCTCAGCTCTGTAAGTGTAACACAGTACTAAGTTTTCGGCAATCATAACAATATCAGGATCAAGAATTCCCTTACCAGGTTTCAATTAAAGTTGCATTTAAATAATGCTTTAAAAAAATAATTTTATGGTGTAGATATTAAGGGCATTGTGAGAGAAAATTAATGAATTTTCAGGAGATTTGAAACATGATTGTTTAACCATTGGTGGCTTAAAATGTAACACAGTGGAACATTTATATCACAAATTTGGCAACTGGTACTAATCAGTACTTCCCACCCTTGAGAGCCCATTGCTAAACATTTACCAGCTCATCAGAGGATTTTACCCTGAAGGGAGCCATTCTATGAAGCATCTGCCCATCTGGAGTCTTGTCCCACTGGGTGAGGGAATTAAAGATTTCTTTTTTCCTCTCTCTACTCCTTAAATTTTATTATAAGTCTATGACCTTTGTTGAGGTCCCAAGTCTAAAAAAAGTGCTGCTATATTATTTATTCCTCATTTCTTTATTGTTTCCCCCTCTCTTCCACACAAAGGGAGGAAATCTAGTTTCAGTGAGAGGCTAGTCAAATGTAATAACGTTTTTAGTTCCTTTATATTTTTGTATTTCCATCTCAGTTCCATTTGTAGTTTTAACATTGGCTCAGTTGCTCTGTGTTCTTCTGTTGTATGGTACATTTTAAGCCAATATTCTGGGATTTGGCATTTTATTTTTGTCTTCTGGGGTTCTAGATCATCTTCATATACAAAGATTTCCTAGAAGGACTCATTGGCACTTAGAATATAGTTAAGGATGTACAGTTGCATTATTAAAGAAGAAGACACAGGTAGTGTCAGGAGGAATTAATCTACAGGTTTTTTTTATGCTCTTCCTTTCTCCTGAGGGGTCACAAACAGCATATACTTCATTTCTGAAAATGCAGCAATATATGTGCAATGTTTCTATTAAGTAAGGCTCCCGAGAGACTCAATCAATGCCCAGATTTATTCCAGGGCCTTGCAATGGTCTGATATTTATGTCTATCACAAAATTAATATGTTGAAACTTACTCTCTTTTTTTTGAGTTGGAGTCTCACTCTTGTCACCCAGACTGGAGTGCAGTGACACACTCACGGCCACCACAGCCTTGACCTGCTGAGCTTAGGTGATCCTTTTATCTCTGTCTTCCAAGTAGCTAGAACTACAGATGCACACCATCACGCCTGGCTAGTTTTTGTGATTTATTGTTGAAATATGGTCTCACCAAGTTGCCCAGGCTGGTCTTCAACCCCTGGGCTCAAGCAATCCTCTCATCTCGGTCTCCCAAAGTGCTGGGATTGCAGGTTGAGCCACCTCACCAGGCCAAAACTTTATTCTTATTGTGGTGGTATGGGAAGGTGGGGTCTTTGGAAAATAATTAAATCATGAAAGTGAAGCCCTTATGAATGGTATTAGTACCATGAGGTGAGGTCACAGAGCTGCTTCATTCACTTTCTTCCATGCAAGAATACAACAGGAAGTTGATAGTCTGAAACCTGGAAGAGGGTTCTCACCAGAACCCGACCATGCCAGCACCCTGAATTTGGACTTTCAGTCTCCAGATTGTGAGAAATAAATTTCTGTTGGTTATAAGTCATCCAGACTATGGTATTTGTTATAGGAGCCTGAACTTACTGAGATAGCACTGGTCACATACGCACCCTCTATCTAGCTCAACTCTTTTCTGCAAAATTAGCTTTGTGTCTAGTAATCTAATTGTAAAAACTTTATATGCTGACTATAATAACCATGTTTTAAACTATCTTTTTACTTTAATTATAGAAACAAGGTCAGAGCTGTTAACCAGGTTATCTTACTTTCTACTTTCTTTTTTTTTTTTGAGTTGGAGTCTCACTCTGTCGCCCAGACTGGAGTACAGTGGCCGCTCCCGGCCACCGCAGCCTCGACCTGCTGGGCTCCGGTAATCCTTCCGCCTCAGCCTTCCAAGTAGCTGGAACTACAGGCGCGCGCTACCACACCCGGCTAATTTTTTTGATTTATTGTAGAGATGAGGTCTCGCCAAGTTGCCCAGGCGGGTCTCGAACCCCTGGGCTCAGGCAATTCACTCACCTTGACCTCCCAAAGTGTGGAATTACAGGCTGAGCCACCAAGCCCGGCCTGTCCTGAATATTATTGAGCTCTCTCATGATGTGAGTTGGTAATTCTATTTTCTTCCAATGTGTCAGGCATTCACATGGACCCTTAAAATCTGGAAACCCATATTCTTCAGTTCTAAATTTTTTTCCTGAATTGTATCCTTTATATATTAGCCTCCTTTCTTTCTTTCTTTCTTTTTTTTTTGACTTGGAGTCTCAGTCTGTTGCCCAGGCTGGAGTGCAGTGGCACACTCACAGCCACTGTAGCCTCGACCTGTTAATCTCAGGTGATCCTTCTGCCTCAGTCTTCCAAGTAGCTGGAACTATAGGCACACATCCACTACCACGCCTGGCTAATTTTTTTTTTTTTTTTTTAATTGTAGAGTCAAGGTCTCGTCAAGTTTCCCAGACTGGTAACCCCTGAGCTCAGGCAATCCTCTCACCCCCGCCTCCCAAAATGCTGGGGTTACAAGGCATGGGCCACTGCACCCAGCTACCCTGCTTTCTCTCTGTCTTGGACCTCCTGTTATTTGGACACTGGATCTCCTGTGTTGGCTTTCTAATTTTCTTATCTTTTTTTCTCATATTTTCCACTTCAGTGTGTTTTGCTCTACTTTCTGATAGATTGTCTCAGCTTTACCTTCCAACTTTTTGTTGAGGTTTTCTGCTATCTGTTGTTTTTCAATTGCAAGAACATGGCCACACACAGTGGTTCGTGCTTGTAATCCCAGCACGTCCAGTCATGCTTTCCCCATCCTGTGGGCTGTTCTTACAGGGTCCAGTCAAGAGACAGAATCCACATACTTTGAGGAGGAAAATTTTGCTGTAAAGTATTGTGAACTGCTAGAAGGTGGTTAACTCCTCAAAGGGGCAAAAGAGGATGAGGGGAGGCTCCAGAGCAGCAGGGAAAACCCAACTGAGTGGACGCTGAAGGAGCTAGGACTTCTTTGAGCCACCACCCCAAGGCTGCAAGGCTGGCCTCTTGGGGTTCCATAGAAGATAACCTTCTCCAAGTGAAGAAGCTTGCAGGGGGCAGGGACCAGAACTGGCCCTGAGCTGTGCAGGAGGTGAGGAGACACCTACAAGCAGGTCTGAGCTGCTACAGAAGCTGCAGGTGGGTGGCGAGAGTGCCGGCCAAGGGGCAGTGGGGGCAGGTCTGTGAGGTTTCCTGGGATGTTGACCCACTGACTCCTCTACTGCATTTTCTTTTTTGAGTCAGGGACTCACTCTGTCTCCAGGCTGGAGTACAATAGCATGATCTCAGACCACTGCAGCCTCAAACTCCTGGCTTTAAGCGATCTTCCAGCCTCGTCCTCCAGAGTAGCTGAGACTATAGGCACATGCTACCACACCTAGCTAGTTTTGTTTTATTTTTTTTATAGAGTTGAGGCCTCGCTGTGTTGCCCAGTCTGGTCTCAAACTCCTGGACTCAAGCAATCCTCATGCCTTGGCCTCTCAAAGTGCTGGGATTACAGGCCAGAGCCACCATGCCTGGCCCTGTGCTAAGTTTTTTATAAGAACTGGCAAAGGGGAAATTTTTTTTTAAAGTTTAACTGAAGTTTTACAAAAAAGAGTGGATTTGAGGCTGAAAAACCATAAATTGATAGGTGGTCTAGGTGTTTTTCCTGAATGACTAATTAGTGCTCCCTGACTATCTACCCATATTCCATAAGACTGGGTCACTGAAAGGCCTGTGTGCACCAGGTGCCGCTTACCGCTGTGGGTGTTCATATCGGGCCATTTTCTTGAGGCACTGCTAAGTGCCTTTATGTATGTTTTCTCTCAGTTCCTGAGAGAAGTTTCAAGGTTACACACTAGACACTAATGTTAGTATTCTTGAAGCCAAGTTCAAAAAAATACCAAGGACCTTGGCATTCAGGCTTTAAGCTTAGCCCCCTATTAAGCTTAACCCCCATGTTTTCAGTGTGACATATCCACTACCACCTGGGCCTTTGGTCTTCCAGTTTGAAAACCTTGTATTGTTTCCAGAGGTTAGTCCTCTTTTGGGATGGAGAAGGGGATGAAGTTCCCCAAATGCAGGGAAGAATCTGGGGCTCTGACTGCTGTTTGCCTTTTTTCCCATTGATCTGCAGGTGCAGATCATTAGAATAATCATAGTCCTTGTCACGGTACACCATAATTATTGGTTCATGCATGGCTTACTTTTATTTAGTTAAGTATTTATTTATTTGAGTCAGAGTCTCACTCTGTTGCCCAGGCTGGAGAACAGTGGCACGCTCACGGCCACCCCAGCATCGACCTGCTGAGCTCTGGCGATCTTTCCGCCTCAGCCTTCCAAGTAGCTGGAACTACAGGCATACACTACCATGCCCATCTAGTTTTTTGATATATTGTAGAGACGAGGTCTCAACAAGTTGCCTGGACTGGCCTCAAACCCATGGGCTCAGGTAATCCTTTCACCTCGGCCTCCCAAAGTGCTGGGATTACAGGCCTGAGCCACCGCGCCCAGCCTTATTTATTTTTAATAATGTAATAGGCACACAAGAAATTATCACCCAAAGCAAAAACTAGGGTTTGACAGTAACCTGCTTCTAACCAAATACTACCGTCAATTAACCTATCCCCATGTTATCCTCCCACTGAGGAAACCATTGTCTTTTGTTTATCAGTTGTTTGTTATCCTTTTTAACAGTTTCACTACATTTTTATGTATTATTTTATATTACATATGTATTTCTAAGTAAAAAGGATATTATGTTGATGTAACTTGGGAGGCTCTTTTCACTTAACATTGCTAAGATTTATTCATATTACTGTATGTTGTTATACTTCATTTATTTTGACTATTAGGTAACTAAACATACATGCCTTTTGTTGCATTTGTGTAAGAGTATTCACATAGGAGTGGAATTGCTAGGTCTTAACTGTTCCTCTTTTTTAAAATATCAGTTTTATTGAGGTATAATTCATATGTCACCCTATGGTGTGCAGTTGAGTGGTTTTAGTATATTTACAGAGTTGTGCAACCATCACCACTATCTAATTCTAGAAAACTTTTATCATCCCAAAAAGAAACCCTGTTGTACTCAGCAGACACTCCCCATTCTCCCCATCCCTGGCATCCACAAACCTCTTTTCTGTCTCTATAGATTTGCCTCTTCTAAACATTTCGTATAAGTGAAATTATATAATATGTGGCCTTTGTGTCTTTTCACTCGGCATGTTTTGAGATTCATGCATGTTGTTGCATGTATCTGTACTTCATTCCTTTTTATGACTGCAAAATATTTTCTTACTTATATACCACATTTTGTTTGTCTGTTCATCAGTTAATGTACTCTTGAGTGCCTTCCACTTTTTAACTATTAGGAATAGTGCTGTTATCGGCATTCACACATAGGTTTTTGTGTAGACATATGTTTGGAGTTTTCTTGAGTATATATATGGAAGTGAAATTGCTGGGTCCCATGGTAATTCAATGTTTAACATTTTGAGGAACTGCTAGACTGTTTTCTAAGGTGACTGCACCATTTGTAATACCATCAGCAGTGTATGCAAGTTCCAGTTTCTCAACATCCTTGCCAACATTTGGTGTTGTCCGTCTGATTGTAGCCATCCTAGAGGGATGGAAGGGTGTCTCATTTTAGTTTTGTTGTTGCTTTTTTTTTTTGTTTTTCTTTTTTTGGTCACCCAGGCTGGAGTATAGTGGCACACTCACAGCTACTGCGGCCTTGACCCGCTGGGCTCAGGCAATCCTGCCTCAGCTTTCCAAGTAGCTGGAACTACAGGTATGCGTCACATGCCCAGCTAATTTATTTTATTATACAGATGAGGTCTCACCTTGTTACCTAGGATAGTCTCAAACCCCTGAAACTCAGGCAGTCCTCTTGCCTCTGCCTCCTGAAGTGCTGGGATTACAGGTGTGAGCCACCACGCCTGGCCTATTTTTGTTTTTTGTTTGTTTGTTTGTTTTGAGTCAGGGTCTTGCTCTGACACCCAGGCTGGAGTGAAGTTGCATGATCGTGGCTCACTGCAGCCTTGAACTCCTGAGCTCAAGTGATCCTCCCACCTCAGCGTCCCAAGTAGCTGGGACTACAGGCACACAGCACCATGCCCTACTAATTTAAAAAAATTTTTTTTTCTTTGAGTTGAGGTGTCATTCTGTTTCCCAGGCTGAAGTGCAATGGCCCAGTCAGGGACCACTGCAGCCTTGACCTCCTGGCTCAGGCAGTCCTCTCTCTTCAGTTTCTCAAATAACTGGGACTACAGGTATATGCTACCATGCCCAATTAATTTTTAATTTTTGGTAGAGACAAAGTCTTGCTCTGTTGCCCAGGCTGGTCTCACACTCGTGGGTGCAAGCAGTCCCCTGCCTCAGCCTCCCAAAGTGCTGGGATTACAGGCATGAGCCACTGTGCCCAGCCTCATTGTGGTTTTCATTTGCATTTCCCTAATGACTGATGGTTTTTAGCATCTTCACATGTGTATATTGGCCATTTGTGTATCTTCTTTGGAGAAATGTCTATTAAAATATTTTGTCAAGCCGGGCTCGGTGGCTCAGCCTGTAATCCCAGCGCTTTGGGAAGCCGAGGTGAGTGGATTGCATGAGCCCGTGGGTTCGAGACCCGCCTGGGCAACTCTACAATAAATCAGAAATTAGCCAGGTGTGGTAGCGTGCACCTGTAGTTCCAGCTACTTGGAAGGCTGAGGTGGAAGGATCGCTGGAGCCCAGCAGGTCGAGGCTGCGGTGGCTGGGAGCGGCCACTGCACTCCAGTCTGGGTGACAGAGTGAGACTCCAACTCAAAAAATATATATATATTTTGTCTATTTTAAAATTGGGTTATTTATCTTTTTTGTGAAAACTATTTATATATACTGGATACAAGTCCTTTTCTGCTATGTGATATGTCCGTATTTTTTTCCTTTCTGTGATTTGTCTTTTCACTTTCTTGATGATATCCTTTGAAGCACAAAATATGTGGGGTTTTTTTGCTTTTTTGAGTTGGGCTATCACTTTGTTGCCCAGGCTGGAGTGCAATGGCATGCTCACTGCTCACTGCAGCCTCGACCTCCTAGGCTCTGATGATCCTTTTGCCTCAGCTTCCCAAGTAGCTGGGACTACAGGTGCGTGCCACCATGCCCGGCTAATTTTTTTGATTTTTTTTTTTTTTTTTTTGTAGAGATAATTTCTTGCTTTGTTACCCAAGGTGGTCTCGAACTCCTGGGCTCAAGCAATCCTGTCACCTCAGCCTCCCTAAAGTGCTGGGATTCCAGATGTGAGCCACCACTCCAGCCTAGCACAAAAGTTTAATTTTGATGAAGCTCAAAATTATTTTGTTGTTGTTGTTGCTTGTGCTTTTGGTGTCATAACTAAGAATCCATTGTGTAAGTTCATGAGATTTATTTCTGTCCTTTATTTTAAGAGGTTTTTAGTTCTACCTCTTTCATTTAGGTTTGTGATCTATTTTGAGCTAATTTTTGAGCTAATTTTCACAGCAGTTTGTTGAAAAGACTCTTTTTTGTCCTTGTTTTTTGAGTTGGGGTGTCTCACTCTGTCACCCAGCCTGGAGAGCAGTGGCACGCTCATGGCTACTGCAGCCTCGACCTGCTGGACTCTTGTGATCCTTCCAAGTAGCTGTAACTACAGGCTTGCACTACTTTGTTTGTCTAATTTTTTGATTTATTATAGGGTCTCGTCAAGTTTCCCAGGCTGGTCTTGGACCCCTGGACTCAGGCAATCCTCTTGCCTCTGCCTCCCTAAGTGCTGGGATTACAGGCATGAGCCACCGTTCCTGGGTCTTCCTTGTCCATTGAATTGTCTTGTCTCTTTTGTTGAAAATCAGTGGATCATAGTGTAAGGACTTACTTTTAGGATTTTCTTATTTTTATTCTGTTGGTATTTGTCTAGCTTTATACCATTGTGTATAAAATACACAATATATACCACAGTGTCTTAATTACTATAGCCTTGTAAGTTTTGAAATTAGGACATGTGAGTCCTCTGACTTTGTTCTTTCTCAAGATTGTTTTGGCTATTCTGAATCCCTTGCATTTCTATATTAATTTTAAAATCAGCTTGTCCAGTTATACAGAAGAGCTTACTGGGATTTTTATAGAGATTGTGTTGAATCTGTAGACCAGTTTGGGGACCATTGCCATGTTAACAATATTAAGTATTTCTGTCAATGAATATGAAATGTCTATTCATTTGTATTTCTTTCAATCATGTTTTGTAGTTTTCAGTGTACAGGTGTAAGTATTTTATTATTTTGGTGCTTTTATCAATGGATTGCTTTCTTAATTTCGTTTTTGAATTGTTTATTGGTAGTGGATAGAAATACAGTTGACTTTTGTATATTGATATTGTATCCTGAAACCTTGCTGAACTTGTTTATTAACTCTGCTTGTTTCTTGTGGATTCCTTAGGATTTTCTATGTATAAGATTATATAATTTGCAAATAGAAATAGTTTTACTTCTTCCTTTCCAATCTGTATACCTTTTACTGTATTTCTTTTTCTGCCTAATTGTCCTGGCTAGAATCTCTGGTACAGTGTTTAATGGAAGTGACAAGAGTGAGCATCCAAAAAGAAGAAAGGAAAAAAAGAGTGAACAACCTCATCTTGTTTCTGATTTTAGGGGGAAAGCATTCAGTCTTTCATCATTAAGTATGTTAGCTATAGATTTTTTAGGTAGAGAAAGTTCTTTATTGACATGTATATGTGATTTTTCATATGTATATATATATATGTGTGTGTGTGTGTGTGTGTGTGTGTGATTTTTGTCCTTTTTTTAATATGGTGTGTTACATTAATTAACTTTTTGTATGTTGAATTCAACCTTGCATTCCTGGAGTTAATCCCATTTGCTTCTGAGGTATAATTTTTTTTAATATAATTGATTTGGTTTTCTAGTCTTTTGTTGAGGATTTTTGTCTATATTCATAAGGGATATTAGTTTGTAGTTTTCTTTTTTATGATACCTTTGTCTGATTTTGGTATTAAGGTAATACTTGGCCTCATAGAATGAGTTGAGATATGTTTTCTTTTCTCTTTTTTAATGAGTTTGATAAGGATTGCTATTATTTTTTAAATATTTGATAGAGCTCTCCCTCTCTCTCTTATCCCTCCCTTTCCCCTTCCCCTCCCAGTCTTTGAACTTCCAGCCTCTAGAACTGTGAGAAGTAAATGCTTGTTGTTTAAGCCCCCTCCCTTAAAAAAAAAAATACATATATATAAATGAGATAGAATTCACCAGTGAAGCCATCTGGGCTAATAAAGCTTTTCTTTCTGGATGTTTTTATCTTACTAATTTAATCTCTTGTTATAGGTCTGTTCAGATTTTCTCCTTCTTGAGACAGCTTTGGTAACGTGTCTTTCTAGGAATTTGTCCATTTCATTAAATCATCTAATTTATTAGCATACAATTCTTCATAATATTCCTTATAAGTCTTTCTTTTTCTTCTGTAAGGTTGATAGTAATGTCTCCTCTTTCATTCCTATTTCTAGTAATTTAAGTGTTGGCTCTGTTTTGATTTTTTCTTGCTTGTTTTTCTAGTTTCTATTGTATTTATTTCTACACTAATCTTTAGTATTTTCTTCCTTCTGCTTGCTTTAGGTTTAGTTTGCTCTTTTTCTTTTCTTTTCTTTTCTATTTTTTTGGAGTTGGAGTCTCATTTTGTCACCCAGGCTGGAGTACAGTGACATACTACTCATGGCCACTGCAACCTCCACCTGCTGGGCTCAGGTGATCCTTCCATCTCAGCCTTCCAAGTAGCTGGAACCACAGGAATGCACTACCATGTCCAACTAGTTTTTTAATTTATTATAGAGACATGGTCTCACCATGCTGATCAGGCTGGTCTCAAACCCCTGAGCTCAGACAGTCCTCTTGCCTTCACCTCTCAAAGTGCTGGGATTGCAGGAATGAGCCACTGCACTGAGCTAGTTTGCTCTTCTACTTTTTTCTACTTTCTTAAGGTAGCAGGCTAGGTTACGGATTTAAGATATTTTCTCTTTTTTTTTTGAGTCAGAATCTAACTCTGTCGCCCAGACTGGAGTGCAGCGGCATGCTCACAGCTACCGCAGCCTCAACCTGCTAGGTTCAGGCGATCCTTCTGCCTCAGCCTTCCAAGTCGCTGGAACTACAGGTGTGTGCCACTACACCTGGCTAATTTTTTTAATGACTTATGGTAGAGACGGAGTCTCACCAAGTTGCCCAGGCTCGTCTCAAACCCCTGGGCTCAGGTAGTCCTCTTGCTTCAGCCTCCCAAAGTGCTGGAATTACAAGCGTAAGCCACCGTGCCCAGCTATCTTCTTTTTTTTTTTTTTTGAGTTGGTGTCTCACTCTGTTGCCTAGGCTGGAGTACAGTTGCACACTCACAGCCACTGCAGCCTCAACCTGCTGAGCTCAGGTGACCCTTCCACTTGAGCCTTCTGAGTAGCTGGAACTATATGCATGCACCATTACACCTGGCTAATTTTTTGATTTATTGTAGAGATGAGGTCTCACCAAGTTGCCCAGGCTAGCTTTCTTCTTTTTTAGCGTAGGCATTTATAGCTGTCAGTTTTCCTCCAAACACTGTTTTAGTTGCCTCCCATAAATATTGGTATTTTCATTTATCCTGAAGTATTTTCTAATTTCCTAATGTCTTTTTTCTTTGGCCCATTAATTGTGTAGGAGTATGTGGTTTAATTTTCCAAATTTTCTTCTGTTATTGGTTTCTATTTTTATTTTGTTGTGATCATTTACTTGGTATTTCAGTTCTTTTAAAATTTACTGAGACAGCTAGGCTCGTTGGCTCAGCCTGTAATCCCAGCACTTTGGGAGGCCGAGGTGAATGGATTGCCTGAGCCTACGGGTTTGAGACCCACCTGGGCAACTTGGCAAGACCTCAGCTCTACAATAAATCAAAAATTAGCCAGGCGTGGTAGCACGCGCCTGTAGTTCCGGCTACTTGGAAGACTGAGGCGAAAGGATCACCAGGAGCCCAGCGGGTCGAGGCTGCGGTGGCCGGGAGTGGCCACTGTACTCCAGTCTGGGCGACAGAGTGAGACTTCAACTCAAAAAAAAAAAAAAAATTTACTGAGACTTGTTTTATGTCCTAAAATAAGGTTTACCCTGCAGTGTTTCATATACACATGAGGAAGCTGTGTATTCCTTCTGTTGCTGTTAAGTGGGCTATTCTACAAATATCTATTATGTCTGATGGTTTATAGTGTTGTTCAAGTCATCTTCTACCTAATTGCTCTTTCATAATTAAAAGTGAATATTGAGGTCACCAACTGTTATGGTTGAATTGTCTATTCTTCCCTTCAATTCTGTTCAGTTCTGCTGCATATATTTTATCAGATTGATGTGCTACCTACTGTGCTAATGTGGCACCTTGCTTCATATATTTTAGTTGTTATATCTTCTTGATGTTATGTCTTTTTTGAACTAATTCTCCTTTTTTAGTCCCACCACCCTCTCTGTTTTCAGACAGAACTGGTGCCAGCAGTTCTTGGGCCTCTTCAGGCTCCTTGGTACACATTCACTGACTTCTTTCATTCTCCCTACTGCCAGCCTCACAGTCCTGTCCCATCTACTAAGTGTTTATAGTCTTCCTTCTGTTTTCCCACTTTCAAAATGTTATTGCTAGCCGGGCACAGTGACTCACGCCTGTAATCCCAGCACTTTGGGAGATGGAGGTGAGAGGATTTCTTGAGTCCAGGGGTTCGAGACCAGCCTGGTCAACTTGGCAAGACCTCATCTCTACAATAAATCAAAAAGTTAGCTTGGCATGGTGCTGCATGTCTGTGGTTCCATCTACCTGGAAGGCTGAGGCAGAAGGATCACGTGAGACCAGCAGGTTGAGGCTGCGGTGACTATGAGCATGTCACTGCACTCCAGCCTAAGTGACAGAGTGAGACTCCTACTAAAAATGTATGTACATATTATTGCTGTGGTCACTTTTATTTCTTTGTCCTTATGGGTTTATGAATTATAAAGAAATTTTTGTGCTATTTTTTTTTAAGGTTTCTGGAATGCATGTGCTTTAAATCTGTGTCTTCCATGGGAAGTCTCAAACAGCATTATCTTTCCACTACATAGTGCTGGGTAGAGTGGATACTTTCCTGAAAATGTAGGCTGCCTGGTTTTGACTATCTTAAAAACCAGTTCACAAAGGTATAAAATTCCATGCTAAATATTCTGGGAGAGACAGAGGAATATAAGATATGACCTTTGTTCTCCAGGAACTCACTCTGTGGGGGATGAAATATATAGAAATACTATTATAGCACAGGGTAAAAAGGGATAACAAATACCTTTCATTGAACACCTACAAATGTCAGGCATATATTATATATATACATTATTCAATTCAATCTAAGAATCCCATAATGGCAGTTAAATTATTCCCAGTTGTGATAGGTGAAGAATGAATTGACTTACATAGGGTCAGCAGCTAATCACATGTCAAGTGAAGAGATTTGAAGCCCATGTGCCTGACTGTAAAGTTTTTCTCTTTCCACTCTGCCAAGCTGCCTTAGGACACATACGAGTCTAGAGGAATTTTTAAAAAGAGAGGTTTACTCTGACTTGGGAATCAGGGAACACTTCAACATAGACATCTTGAAGGAGGTATCCCAACCAGGTCTTGAAAGATAGATAAAAATTTATAATTTTAGATTTGGGAGTGAAGGAGATTGATCATCTGAGGAAAGGAGAACAAACAGATTGCTCACAAGCAAAGAGAAAGGAATGATAAAGCATGTTCAGGGAGTGGAAGTAACCTGGGGGAATGTGTTACTTCTGAGGTCTTCTCACTATGCCTGACATAGAAGAAAGCTTTGGAGTGTTTGCATTTGAATGTGTTAGAAATACTGTTTTGAGCCTGGTGCAGCGGAGTATATTTGTAATCCCACCTACTCCGGAGGCCGAGGCAAGAGGATAGCTTGAGCCCAGGAGTTTGAGACCAGCCTGGGCAACATAGTCAGACCCTGCCTTGAAAGGGGAAAAAAAAGAAAATAAATACTATGGTAGGCCGGGCTCGGTGGCTCAGCCTGTAATCCCAGCACTTTGGGAGGCCAAGGTGAGTGGATTGCCTGAGCCCGCAGGTTCGAGACCCACCTGGGCAACTTGGCAAGACCTCATCTCTACAATAAATCAAAAATTAGCCGGGCGTGGTAGCGCGCGCCTGTAGTTCCAGCTACTTGGAAGGCTGAGGCGGAAGGATCGCCGGAGCCCAGCAGGTCGA
>CAUYQG010269106.1:0-16060 GCA_963574415.1 Tarsius wallacei
AGGAGATTGGCCTCTAATTATCTTTCCTTGTTGAATCTTTGCCAGGTTTGGTTATCAGTATAATGTTAGCTTCATAAAATAAGTTGGGAAGAATTCCATCTTGTATGTCTTATAAAATTCAGCTGGGAAACCAATTGGTTCCGGGATATTTTTCATGGGGAGTTTTCTTATGACTGAGCCAATTTCCTGGATTATTATTGGTCTGTTTAGGTTTTAATTTCTTCTTGTTTCAACAGTGGGAGGTTGTGTGATGTCAGAAAGTCCTCTATTTCCTTTAGGTTTTCTAGTTTATTTTCATACAGGTGTTCATAGTAATCTCTGATAAACTCTTAAATTTATTTAGGGTCAGTTGTGACTTCACCTTTTGCATTTCTAATTTTGTCTATTAGGACTTTCCCTTTTTAAAGTCAGCCTGTCCAGGGTCCATCAATCTTATTTATCCTTTCAAAGAACCAGCTTTTGGTCTTGTTAATCCTTTCAATGATATTTATATTTATCCTGCAATTGTGATTTTATCTTGATACTCTGGATGTTCTGCTGAAGTTAGAATTTAGATGATCTTGCCTTTCAAGCTCATAGTGGTGTGACATTAGGCTGTTCACTTGTAATTGTTCTGTTTTCTTTATGTATGTGTGTAGTGTTATTAACTTTCCTCTTAACACTGTTTTCATGGCATCCCAGAGGTTACTATAAGGTGTGTCTTTTTTTCATTTGTTTCTGGGAATCTTCATTTCTGTCTTGATTTCTGTATTGACCCAGAAGTTGTTCAGCAGCATGTTGTTGTTTAGTGTCCAGGTCTTTGTGTGTTTTAAGGGGATCTTTTTGGTGAAAATATTTATTTATTACACAGTGATCTGAGATGATGAATGGTATTATTTTAATCATTTTATATTTGTTCATGCTTGATTTATTTCCAAAATTATGATTGATCTTATGTTCCACGTGTTGATGAATAGAATGTATAGACATTTGGTGGAATGTTCTGTAGATGTCTATCAAATCCATTTGATCAAGCATCAAGTTAAGGTTCTGAGTCTCCTTGTTGTTTGTTTCCTCAATGATTTATCGTAAACTCTTAGTGGAGTATTTAGGTCTCCAACTATGATTGTGTGAGAGTCATTGTCCTCTCTTAGCTTACTTAGTAGTTGCTTTAAAAAACTTGGTGCTTCTGTGTTGGATCCATATATATTTAAAATGGATACTTCTTGCTGGTGGATTGAGAGTTGTACCATTATGTAGTGTCCTTCTGTGTTCTTTTTTACTTTTGATGGTTTGAAGTCTCCTTTGTCTAATATTAGAAAAACTACACCTGCTCTCTTGTTTTCCATTCACCTCACAAACCATTTTTTATCCTCCAACTTTAAATCTGGGAGTATCCTTTGCAGTGAGATTAATTTCCTGGAGGAAGCACTGTTGTATCATGCTTCTTTATTCAGTTTGCCACTTCATGTCTCTTCAATGGTGTATTTAGTCCATTCACATTCAAATGCATTATTAAAATGTGAGAGTTTGTCCCTGTCTTAGGGCTCAAAGGGAGTTGCTTTGTTTCGTTTTCACTTTTGTATTTATATATGTGTGTATTTTCATTTTTGTGAGTGTCCTGTATGGTCTGTTAATTCTATGTTTCCTGTATTTTTGTGATGGGTATAATCATTCTTTTTTTTTTTTTCTTTGTGTGTGTTCCATACCTTCTTAAATGTTTCCTGAAAAGTTGGTCTGAAGGAGGCATATTCTATTAGGGATTAGATATCTGGGAAGAATTTTAATTCTCCATCACTGATGAAGCTTAGCTTGGAAGGGTAGGCAATTCATGACTGAAATTACTTATCTTTAAGAATATAAAAAATTGGACTCTATTCCCTTTTGTCTTGTAGTATCTCTACAGATAAGTCTTGAGAAATTCTGATGGGTCTTTTCTGGTGATGGTCTGACCTCTCTCCTTTGCTGCCTTTAGAATTTTTTCTTTCATACTTACTTTGTGGAGGTGGGCTACTGTGTGTCTTGGGGATAATCTCATGTGATACTTGCACTTGAAATGTAGGAAGTTTTCTTGAACGACCTTATGAAATGCTTGTTCTAGTGTTCTATTTCCCTTTTAAGTTTTGGGGATACCAATCAGGCATTGATTTGGCTTCTGGACATAATCCCACGTCTATCAGAGGCTTTGCTCATTCTTTTTTAGTCTCTTTTTCTGTTTTTGAGACTGAGTTAATTCCATATTTTGGTCTTCAAGTCCTGAGATTCTTTCCTCTGCCTAATTGATCTTCATTTCTATGCTTGTTAATGTGTTTTTAACTTCCAGGATGTAGTTCTTCATTTCCAGTATTACAGAATGGGCATTTTTTAAATTGGCCAACTCCATTTTTACTTTTTGTACAACTGCAGTGAATTTTGCTTCTAGCTTCTTTTGGCTCTTTTTATTAATTTTAGCTATCCAGTCTCTGAGTTCTGTGGCTGTCATCCAGGATAGGTCATTCTGTGGGACTTCCATCATTAGTGTACTGAGAGCTCTTTTTTGACTGCTGTCTCTTTAAGATTCTGAGGATTTCTTGCATGTTGTGGAGAACAACTCTTCTCTATCTTTCCTCTTTGCGGGAAAGGTCCCCTCTAGGGCACTTTCTGTCATTCAGTATAGGTCACTCAGTGAGAGAGAGATAGAGATAGAGATAGAGAGAGAGAGAGAGAGAGAAAGAGAGAGAGAGAGAGAGAGAGAGAGAGTCACTTACTTTTGCTCCTTTCTCCACCTTTAAAAGGATATCTCTGATGCAGTGTTTTTTCCATGGTTATTCTGGTCAAGCTGTTTTTCATACCCATTTCAGATACTCAGAAGGGAACAGGTTGAAGGACCTGGCCTTCTTCCTGCTGGTTTGTGGTTTGCAACCCAGATACCTTCACAAGGGCAATGACTTCAGGTGTATTTCATGTAATTCCCTCCTGGTTCAAGTCTGTGCTCAGCATTTCAAAGACAGCAAACTCCCTGCCATGGGTGAGGTTCACTCAGTGGGTGTGTGGGGCTGGCAAGTGATCCTTCCAACTCTGGGGGTAGGGTTAACTGTCAAATGTTGATAGTGGGTGCCAGCCAAGATTAATCTGCAGGCTACAGGCAAGCTTTTTCAACCTGGGAGTCAGCCACTGAGCTCCACTTGTGGAAGATACAGTCTTGAAATTTGTCTGAGCACAGGTTTATTCCTCATTCTGCTTAGATTCTGGTTGTCTACCACTGTACCCTGACCAGGACTTCTCCCATGTGGGCCCAATAACTTGCATGTGGCTAGGATAAGGGGACTAACCCAGAGTGTGTCAAAACTACTCACCACCCTCCCCCCCAAATAAAGGGCTTCAGTTCCCCAGTGAACCTGACACACAGCTGGATCTGGAGCATTAAGAATCCAACATTTGTCATCTCAGCCCTCTGCTTATTGGTCTCTATGAGTTCAAAGAGACCTCTGCTGGGTGCAGGGTGTTTTACCTGCCTAAAAGTGTTCCGGATGCTTGTGTCTAATGGCAGTTGTACCACACTCTCTGCCTAGCTTGGTAAGATAGGTGCTGGTCTGCTGCTCCACAGTGGCAGTCCTGGATTTTTTTTTTTTTTGTAATAAACTTGATTCCTCGGATTTCTTACTTTTAGTAGTTTTTTTTTCTTTACTGTCTTTATGCTTTCATTTACTTTTCTAAGATCTTCAGTTCAATGGTACATTCTTCTTTTCTTTTTAATCTCAGGGTGAAAATATGGCATGGTTTACTATTAAGTGTCATGCCAAATGGGTCCTCTATCAGTTTATGGCCATCTCCTTTACAATCTTAACTTGCTTGATTTTAACTTGTTATAGGTTTTAATCATGAATGATTATTTGAATTTGTAAACCATTTTATATATATTTAAATGATATTAAAGAATCTCTATTCCATTAATAATATAAATTTAGCTGAATAATTTTTGAATGTTAAACTTTGCATTCCTGGAACAAATAACACTTGCTTATGTTTTCTATATTGCTGAATTATATTTGCTAGTAACTTGGTATATGTTCTTGAAAGGTTGTCAAAACCTGTGATAGCTCTGAGATTTTGTGCTACAGGCACTTGCAAACTAGTAAGTTAGCTTATCATAGTTTCATGAACACTGGCATAAGGTAAAATAATCTAGGTTCAATGAAATTTACTGTTTTACTCTTGGTAAAACAAGTAAACAGAATTTTATGTTCTTTTGATATCAGTTCTTCATGCCTTCTCCAAATCCCACAATGCAATGTGTAGAGTTCAACTTCAATGTTTTCTCAAACAGTTGGTTTTATTGGTAGTAAATGCAATTTGGAGTATTCACTGTCTTAAAGCTAATCAGCTGTCTAATCTGGGGAATATATCACTCCATTCTCTCCAGGTTACTTCCTCCAAATAAAAATGAGAAATGATCTAGGTAAAGAATGTTCAGAGCTCTGCATTTTTGACATAAGCAGCAAGAATACATATTGATGCGATGGGTCAATAAGATTACCTCTTGCACATGGACATTTTCTATGATATTATAGATTATTATTATATTTATACTGTTATTGCTTAATTTTGATATTAAGATTACTGTGGTTGCACACAATAAGTTAGATAGTGTTTCTACTTCTGTATTTTTTAAAGGAGTTTGTAAAATGCTGCATTTTTTTCTTTTTTAAATGTCTGATAAAATAGACCAATAAAATATATTTTCTTTTTTTTTGTATGGAAAAAATTTTAATGAAAAGAAAATACAGTTCTTTGCTTCTGTGATAGATTACTAAGTAGGATGGTCTTCAACTCCATCCCATTTTCTGCCAAGTACATGTTTTTCTTCTTGTGTATGGTTGCATAATACTCCATCATGTATATGTACCACATTTTCTTTATCCAGTCCACTTTTGATAGGCAGAGGGGTTGGTTCCATGTTATTGCTACTGTGAATGGTGAAGCTATAACATGCATATACAGGTGTCCTTTTTGCACAACTGTTTATGTTTTCTGGGTATTTTCCCAGGAGAAGTATTACTGTATTGTATAGGAGGTCAATTTTTAGTTCTTTTAGAAATTGCCACTCTTCTTTCCATAGAGTTTAAATTAGTCCGCACTCCCACCAACTGTGTACAAGCATTCCTTTTCCTCTGCACCCTCACCAGCATCTATTGTTTTTTGATTTATTGATGATGGCCATTCTTACTGGATTTTAGGTGGTATTTCATTGTGGTTTTGATTTGCATTTCTGTTATAATTAGTGAGGCTGAGCATTTTTTCATATATATCTGTTGATTGCTTGTGTCTCTTCTTTTGAGAAGTGTCTATTCATGTTCTTTGCTCACTATTTGATTGGATTTTTTTCTTTTCAATATCACAGAAACAAAGAATTGAATACCACATGTTCTCACTTACAACACTAGTCATATTAGCACAAGGGAGGGAACAGCAGTCTGAGCACTGCAAGAGGAGGAAGGGAAGAAGGGGAGGTATGTTATAATACAAAGGATACCTGATCCTAAACCAGGGCAAGTGAAGGCCAGTTGGAAACTCAAACTTCACCTGCATGCAGCCTACTTGTGTAGTTAACCCTTACTTGTACCCCACATCTCTATTATAAAATCAAATTTTAAAAAAGAAAATACAAGTTCTCCAGTTTGTATTGATGGGAATATCAAATTATCTAAATTGTATTTTACTCTTATTTTGTGTTTCCTATGATGAAAATGTAGGTAAATTAGTTTAAACATTTTTTCTGCACTAATATAAACATCAACATTAAATTTCCTCCAAAAGTGTTTTATTTCACTAAATTTGATTATTTTGGCTTTTATTTTCATTCTTTTTAAAGTATTTTCTGTTTTGTGAGATTTTTTTTGATTGTTGATTAATTTCCAAATATATTGTATTTTCAAGGTATCATTGTTATTAACTACAATTTGTTTCCATTGTTTATCAGAAGATGTACTTTATTATTTCAATATTTTAAACAAATTGAGACTATTGCATAACCCAGAATTTTATTCATCTTTTTAGATATATCCTGTGCCTCCTAAAGACTAGGTATTTCTATAGTTGTTGAATTTGTGTCCTATAAGTATGTTAAGTTAGCTTATAATAGTATTCATTTGTTATGATTAAGTCATCTATGTCAATTTTTAAAGTTGTCTATCAATTGCTACGATAGGGATACTGTCTTTTTAAAATGTGATTGAAAATATGTCTATATTCTTTTGGTTCTAATAGTTTTACTTTACATATCTTAAAGGCCTGTTATTAGGCTCAAACACGTTTATGTCTTTTATTTCATTCCAGTAAATTATCACTTTTATCTTTATGCAATATTTCTTATCATCTCTTAAATAGTCTTTTAAAATGCTAGCTTCTGTACACCACACTTGCTGAATCCTGCATTTATTTTATTTGATATTGATATAGTTATTTTAGACTTTCTGTATTCATGACTTGCTGCGTATATCATTTTATAGGCATTTATTTTGAGCCTACTTTTTCTTATATTTAAAGTGTGATGACTCCCTATATTTGGGTTACGCCTTTTTAATGCATTATAAAAATCTGTCTTGTAGTTGTGACATTTAGTGAATTAACAAATAATCATTGATGTAGTTGAGTTGTTTTACTATTTTATTTTTATTATTATTTTGGATTTGTGCCATATTTTTATTTCTGTACTATTTATTTTGTATATTTTTGGGAACATATTTGTTAAATTACTTTTAAAGTTATATTTTAAGTTTTGTATTGATGCTTCCCTATTTTTATTGTATTATTGTATACATTTAAAGATTCAACATGATACATTGACATACTTGTACAAAGTGAAATGATAATTGGAATCAAGCAAATTAATAAATCAAATTTTTATTTTGTTATGTTGTAAGTTTATACCCCAAATCTATTCTTTTAATAAAAATCCAAATACAATATAATATTTTAGCTATAGTCCTCAAGTTGTAAGTGATATGTCTAGATTTATTTATCTAACATATTTAATTTGTATCATTTGATGGTTATTTCTTCAATTATTCCCCATAACTATCATTTTATTCTCTATATCAGTTTAGATATATAATTTTCATAGTTAGTAGTATTTGCTTTAGCAATTGCAATGCACGCTATGTTTTCCTGTCTACAAGGCAATATCTCACCACTTTATATACAAATAGAAAAATGTTTTATAGTTCTAATTATTCTCCACCTTTTGTGCTATATATATTTTTACATGAATATTTGTATGCATAATAGCTCACATGTTATAATTTTTCATTTTAAACAAGATATTATTTTTAGAAATTCAGAGTCTCAAATTAATATTTTACATTTAATAATACAGTTACCAATTTTTATACTCCTGCATTCTTTTCTAATGATCTGAATTTCTATATAGTGTCATATGTACATATATATATATGAAGTATGGGTCTGCAAAACACAAATTTCCTTAGACTTTTAAAAAAATTGTATTGGTTTAACTTTGTTTTTTTGTTTTCTATCACCACTCCCTTACTAGATTTCCTTCAGCATCTCAAAGCCTTCACATCATGGGTTTTCTTTTTTGTCTATAAATTTTCATTTTATGTTTATTTTATTATAATAACTCAGTCTTTTAGGAGGCTACTCAGACCTTCATAACTAATATGTCTCAACTATTTTCTGAAGGATATTTTTGCAAAAGATAGAGTTGAAGTTTGAAGTGTTTTGCTTAGTTTTGTTTTACACACTTCGTGTAAGTTATTATCCCATTTTATTCTGGCTTTATGTATTTCTGATAAAAAATCATCATTTATTTAATACCTTGTTCCCTGTACATAATATATATTTTTATGCTGAATCAATTCATAATTTCCTCTAAGTTTTGGTGCTAAGAATGTTTACTATAATATTTCTAGCTGTGATTTTCTTCATATTTATTCAGCTCAGAGATTGCTGAGCTTCTTAAGTCTATGAATTTGAAAACATTTTACCAATTATTCACTTTCCCTTAATTTCCTCTCTCCACTTCTTCTGGGACACCAATAGCATAAATATTAAGTCTTTTGATATAGTTACATACATCTTTGAAAATCTATTTTTAATTAAATTATATTTTTCTCTGTCCTTTAGATTGACTAATTTCTATTGTTTTATCACCTAGTTTACCACTTTGTACTCAGTCATCTACATCCTGCAGTTAAGCCCTTTCAGTGTGTTTTAAACCTCAATTACTTTATTTTTTAGGCCTATTCTTTAGATTTGATAGTTTATTCATATATTTTTATTATTGTGAATTTTTTTTAATTTTTTAATTTCTTTTGAAGTTTGTTCATGTATATTTCTGAGTGTGGTTATGAGCAATCCTTATTCCTTAAGTACTAATTTCAATATCTTAATCTTTTAAAAGTCATCTACATTGACTGTCTTTTCTCTTTGAAATACAGAATTCTTTCCTGTTTCTTTATATGACAAGTAATGTTTTATTTTATAATTTAGCAATACAAATATTATTTTAAAAACTCTGGAATCTTTTATTTTTTTAAGGAGATAAAATCACCATTTTAGATACAAACAACAAAATCTGTCTCTTGGGCTTCTATGTACACCTGATGAGTCTGTCTTATATTTAGGTGGTTAAGAGATAATTTGTCATTTCTTTTTCAGAGTAACACATGAAAATGTGAGGTTCCATATCATCAAATTAACGAGTTTCTGCAAAGCAAAAGAAAGCATCAAGAGAGCAAGGAGATAGTCCACAGAATGGGAAAAAATATTTGCCAACTGTATGTCTGACAAAGGCCTAACATCAAAGATCTATAAGGGACTCGAACGCAACAAAAAGAAAAAAACAAACAGCCCCTTTAAAAAGTGGGCAAAAGACATGAATAGACACTTCTCAAAAGAAGATATATGGGGAGCCAACAGACACATGAACAAGTGCTCAGCCTCACTCAACATCAGAGAAATGCAAACCAAAACCACACTGGGATACCACCTAACCCCTGTAAGAATGGACATCATTAATTATACAAACAACAGATGCTGAAGGATGTGAAGAAAAAGGAACGCTTCTACACTGCTGGTGGGAATGCAAACTTGTACAACCTCTCTGAAAAACAGTATGGCAATTTCTGAAAGAACTAGAAATTGACCTTCCATATGACCCAGCAATTCCCCTATTGGGAATATACCCGGAGGAACTCAAATCATTCTACAAAGAAGATACCTACACACATATGTTTGTTGCAGCTCTATTCACAATAGCAAAAACATGGAACCAACCATGCTGCCCATCGAAGCTGGACTGGATAAAAAAAATGTAGTATATATACACAGTGGAATATTATACAGTCATAAAGAAGGACAAATATATGGACTTTGCAGCAACCTGGATGGATTTGAAGTCGATCATACTCAGTGATTTATCACAGAAACAAAGAACAGAGTTCCATATGTTGTCACTCATAAGAGGACCTTGAACAATTATAATGCTATAAGAAAGTGACTGGCAGTAGTGGGAAACTGTCAGTGGAGGAGGTGGGGATTGGCAGTTGAGGGAGACTACTAGGAAAGGGAGGGGCACACCTCATCAACAGGGGTACTTGCATGATCAATGTTTGTATACCTAACCCTGAATTGTACCCCCATCTTTATAATAAAATTTTTTTAAAAAAAGAAAGAAAATTTGAGGTTCCCTTCTCTAACTATATGCTTCCTAGGATTTTCTTTTTATTCTCTAGCCACTGTGGATGCCTCAGATTTTTCTTTGGTTCTCATAGACGGTACAATTGCAGATTTTCTCTATAGTTTCTGATTACTTTATACTATACTGACTGGACTCTGCCTTTTGATGAAAGTTTAAAAATGGAAACCCACCTTTGAACTATACCTACATCCAAGTTGATAGCTATTCAGAATTGTCTACCCTTCCTTACTTTCTAGTTACTGTAGGGTTACTGTAGGTATTTGCTTTCTTGTGTTATTTAAGAGTTAATAATTGCTGAAGTAGGGCCATTTTGATTCAAGTACTCTTGATAATACAGTGGTGAAGAGCCTTGGCCTCTTATTTTTTAAAACCATTCTATCTGTTATTATAATTAAACATAATATATTTTTTAATTTTTTATATATTTACCTCTCTACCCTATTCTGACACATCTTTATTTATCTCTTTCTCTATCCTACCAGTCTGTTTTTTCTCATTTTACTTCTAGGTTTTATCAAGCAATTTTAAAAAACAATCAATATTATTTGAAACTTTAAATTTTTAAAAATATATTTAGTTTAAGAAATTCTCATTATAAATTCCTCAATAATCTGCCTTTTGAATGTCTATTTCTCTAATTTTATCTTAACCTTTCCTGTGACTCATATGGAGTTAAATAAAGCAATGTGATGCTTGCATTTCTTGGAAAACTTCAAATCCTTTGAATAACAGGCATTGTATATCTAATCTCCAGTTGAACTTAGGTTGACTCCTGCAGAGTCAATAAATAAGATTATTCTTGACTATGTAAGATAAGATATACATTTATTTTTTTCTCTATATCAATTGATTCTAAATGTTCTAGTGAATTTGAATAAATAAATAATATCTTAAATATTATTATTTCTCAACTAAATCTATGAAGCGTATAACTCTTTGAAAACTCATTACAATTTGCTGTGAAAGTCAGCTTTAGTCTTGAAATCTCAGTTCTTGACACAAATAAGGGAAGCAAATGATCTCTATGAGCCTCCTTCAGATAAAGTCAATTAAGAAAGGAAATTATAAGCCAGGCCCTGTGGCTCAGCCTGTAATCCCGTGCCTTTGGGAGGCTGAGGTGAGTGGATTGCCTGAGCCCGCGGGTTCGAGACCCGCCTGGGTAAGTAAGACCTCATCTCTACAATAAATCAAAAAATTAGCTGGGCGTGGTAGCGCACGCCTGTAGTTCCAGCTACTTGGAAGGCTGAGGCGGAAGGATCGCTGGAGCCCAGCAGGTAGAGGCTGCGGTGGCCGGGAGCGGCCACTGCACTCCAGTCTGGGCGACAGAGTGAGACTCCAACTCAAAAAAAAAAAAAAAAAAAGAAAGGAAATTATGCACAGAGCTTGTAAATTATCTTCTGACTTGGCTGAATGTCTAAAATTTGGAAAACTAATAGGAGCCTAAGAGAAAGATAAAAATTTTAATATAACTTTAAAATATAATTTGGGTAGGTACAATGGCTCATGCCTGTAATCCTAGCACTTTGGGAGGTTGAGGTGGGAGGATTACTTGAACTCAGTCGTTCAAGACCAGCCTAGGCAACATAGTAAAACCTTGTCTCGACAAAAAAATGAAGATAAAAAAAAAAGATTAGCTGGGTGTGCTGGCATGTGTCTGTATGTAGTCCCAGCTACTCAGGAGGCTAAGGTAGGAGGATGGTCTGAGTCCAGGAAGTCAACACTGCAGTAAGCTACAATTGTGCCACTGCACTCCAGCCTGGATCACAGACAAAGTGAGACACCAGCTTAAAAAAATCAGTACATGAATTAGAATTCCTCTGGTGCTATGTAGTCTATGTGTATATCAACTAATATTTCAGCTTTTATAACTAAAATTTTTCTTTCTGCATCATGATGTCTAAGTAAGATAGACATCATGGTACAGAAAGCATACACTTATCAACTCAAATGATCTTTTACATTTACTGCCTCTGAATATATATACATCTATATGTATATATATATATGTATACATATATATGATATTTTTAATGCATGCAATTTTACCATGCCTTCACACTAAAAATGCCTATGTTTAATTAACAGGAGAGTCAGTGCTTTAGAATACTAAAAAGCTAGACCAGTGATTTGATATCAATGCTGTAATAAAAAAATTCAAAATATTTAAATGTTTGTTATTAAAACTTTTTATTTAAAATATTTCATTATATTGTTGAATAGACATCTCTAGGCTATAATTAGTACATTATTTAAATAGTCTTTTTTTTTTTTTTTTGAGTTGGAGTCTCACTATGTCGCCCAGACTGGAGTGCAGTGGCCGCTCCCGGCCACCGCGGCCTCGACCCGCTGGGCTCCCGCGATCTTTCTGCCTCAGCCTTCCAAGTAGCTGGAACTACAGGCACGCGCTACCACGCCCAGCTAATTTTTGAATTATTGTAGAAATGAGGTCTCGCCAAGTTGCCCAGGCAGATCTCGAACCCTTGGGCTCAGGCAATCCACTCACCTCAGCCTCCCAAAGCGCGGGATTACAGGCTGAGACACCGAGCCCGGCTAAAGAGTCATTTCTAAAGGAATATTTTCAGAAATGTCATTAGGATATGTTTAGCTTCAAATTTTCTTTAGAAAGTATTTGGATGATTGTCAAAAGATATAAAAGGTAAGTGTGCAAAAGAAGAATCGCAAAGAGGCCAATGTATATAGAAGCAAGTTCAAGCTCACTGCTTATTAGAAAATTTCAGAAAGATGGAAAAAAATAATATCTCTGTTTCCACCTCAAGCATTCTCACCACAAAAAACAAGTATGTAAAATAATACATGCGTGAAATAGTTTGATCTCCACAATGTATATGTATTTTAAAACAGCATATTATACATAATAAATGTATGTATTTTTATTTGTCAATATAAATAAATATAATAAAATTGAAAATAACTTAAAAAATAGCTGTATTCGATTGTAAAAGATCAAACATTCTCTGGCAGTTCAGGCAATTGTATACACTAAAATAATATGTAGCAGAACAATTAAGCAATGATATGTTTAATATACATGATTTCAATGTTTATGACACATGATTGCTTTATATATGATATACACATATTTACCAGAAGTGCATATATAATATAGAAATTTTGAGAAGGTCTTGCATGGTAATATAACCATATAGTCAAATTAATGTTGAAATAAAACTAGAATTATAATGAAAAGCATAAAATGAGATATGGTACAATCACATGATAACTTTTACTAAGCTTTCAAAAATGATAGTTTTGAAGAATCTATACTATTACATATCAAGGTTTATAGTATATAGATAAGTAATTTTAAAACTGATTGTAAAATGTAACAAAATGACAGTAGTAGTTATGTAAGATAAATATTTAAAAGTTATTTCTGAGTTTTGTATAATGAATAATGAACATTATTTTTTATCATCGAAGAAAAACAACATTTAAATGAGACATTGGGTAAGAGCAATTACATAGGGAATTCAACTTCAGCTAATTATCAAATTAGTAAGTAATTAGAAAGCCTAGCCTAGAAATCACACAAAAAAGGAAAACACATATATCAATGTGTTAAATCCCTAGGTTAGCTTATGTCATGTCTATTTATTTTTGCACTAAGAATATGTTTAAGAGAAAATGCAAGTGTGTAAGTTACTGCCTCTATAATATAATATTCATAAATATTTATTAACCATTATTATCAGATGTGTTATTATGAATTAGCCCTAGAAAACAGTAAAATGTATGCAACTTGATTTATTTAATACCAATAAAGTCATATAAGTATAGGTTAAACCTTATGTGTTTATTGCTTTTGCTCAGTATTCTTCTAACAATAGTTACTACTGATAAGATAGATATTGTAGATATCTACTAATTAAGTTAATGGTAGCTGCTTCAATAGATACTCAAATCCCAATGGCTTAATATATCAAAAATATTTCCAGCTTAACATATAGCTCAATGGGGACATTCTTGGTCATACTATTGTCCAATGTGATGATCCAATGATCCAGGCCCTTCAAATATCTGGCCCCACCTTCTTCAACACATGGATTAAATTAATTTTTGTTTAGTTTACTGGATGAAGACACAGAGTGTTTGTACATGAATAACTTGTTCACATACAAGATTTCCACTTACATGACTAAAATCCAAACACCTAGTCATTCCAGCTGCAAAGAGGATAATGAGATATATACTCTGTATATGTGCTAAACAGGTAAAGCACTTTTAAATATCTAGCCAATTCTTACATAGTCCTAAGTTTATGTATCATTCAGTACTTAAAAAATATAATTAGTAGAAATAATATTAAAGACAACATTTATTAGAAGGATTTGCCCTTAAACTGTTACAACTATTATAAAGTAGGCGTGTGCTTCGTTGTCTATTGCTGTCCTGAAGTCAACAGGAGGTCAGTGAATTGAGAAGTTAAGATGGATATTAAGTGGGAGAGACGAATGGCAGACTGAGACATGTGAGAACAAACTAGGATGCACATTATTTTCAAACCATCACCTAGACTACATTTCGAAGATGCTAGTAACTTGAATAAGAAGTTGACTTCTGGCTGGAACCTGGCTCTGAAGTCAGAAAAGCTGAAGGACTGGTTCAGAAAAAATTGGCATGTCTGTAGGCCCAGCTGCTGCCCCACATAAAAAAGAAGAGTTGTCAAATTAACTGCAATTTAAAAGATAAATAAAATTTGCCACACAGATAAGTAAATATCTCTATGCCTTTGGAACTAAGAGTCCATTGCATTCTGCATCCAAGATAAAACTCAGAATCTCCAGTTTTGTTGCACAGTTTTCTGAATCTGGTTTCTTGTACAAGAAACCTATAAACAAAATCATGTTATTTACCCAAAATGTACTCTATTCATTTAACAGGAGGACAATGGTAAGTATGGTGAATCAAAGACAAAATAAAGACACAATAAATACTTGTATTTGGACACCCAGAGAAGAACCATCATATCAGCAGTCTCCAGCTTAAAGCAATTTTAAATTAGGGAAGTATAGTGGTTGAGGGAGTTGGTAAATGTTTCTTAAATATTCTCTCTGAGGAGAATATCCAAGCTTGTTTTTCGCGGTACGTTATTTTCTATGGCTCTGCCTGAAATATCTGCTGGGGAGTATGCTTTCCTTTGGAGACTCTTCAGATTTTATATTTTGTTTTCTGTTAGAGAATCATAGTTATTAAGGTTTTATCTTTTCTTAGCTTTCTGGGCAGAGGACAAGGATTTTGAATTGTTTAGCTATATAATTCCTTGGGAAATGGGCTTCTCACATGCTTGCTTATAGTCAACTCTGGGCATCAAGTAACCAGCCACTGAAGTTTTATCTAAACCGGCCTGCAATGCAACTTAGTATCTTCTCTCAAGTGCTGTTTTCATCATCAGTGACATTTTGTAAAATCCTCAGAAAGGCTACTGTCCTCGTGCAAAGTTTGACACCAGACTTTTATACAACTCAGAGGTTTTTCAAAGTTTTTGTTTCCCCACCACAACTCCCCTCCCCTTTTTTAAATTGCTGTTGTGGTTATTATGGTTATTTCATCTCTGAAATTTAAATCTAGTCAGATTTTCCAAGCTGAAATGTCTCATACTTTAAAATAGTCTCTATCTCAGTACATATGACATATACATAGTTTTCTTACATCTAAGGACATATAGCAATAAGAAACTTAACAGGATAAAAAATATACAAAGTACACAAACAGTACTTTATAAAATAAAAAAATACAAGTGGCCAATAAATGTGTGCCTCTCTGATAGTGAATGACATGTAAGTAAAAAAAAAAAGTGAGACTTCAAAAAATATATATTCATTATTTTCTACTTGAAACACAGAATAGTCTTTTTTGAGTTGATTAATTGCTATAATGCCTTACCTAAAGTATCAATAAAAGCCAAAAACACCTCAGACTAGCTCTTTCCAACAATGTCTCCTGGTGATACAGTCTTCATAAACACACTGTATGTCTTGAAAATCATTGCAGGAAATTACTTTACCAATGTTTGTTAAGGCATAAGATGCATCTTTCCCCTTTCAACCAGAAATATCTTCTTCCTTGCCCTCTCCCTCCAGAATACTAAGCCAATGGGTGCTAATATGCCAAGGAGATATCTGAATATTAGTATCACTTTCTTTATTAATTAAAGTTATACGATATTTCATATACATATTTTAAAATCTTAATGATTTAACCTTTTAAAAGTCATAGTTGAGCCGGGCTCGGTGGCTCAGCCTGTAATCCCGCGCCTTGGGAGGCTGAGGTGAGTGGATTGCCTGAGCCCGCGGGTTCGAGACCCGCCTGGGCAAGCGAGACCTCATCTCTACAATAAATCAAAAAAATTAGCTGGGCGTG